>CAUYSK010037865.1:0-14033 GCA_963575035.1 Avahi laniger
AGAGTCTGCTCTTTTGCCTGGGTAGAGTGCCGTGGCGTCAATCTAGCTCACAGCAATCTCAGACTCCTGGGCTCAAGCGATCCTCCTGTCTCAGCCTCCCGAGTAGCTGGGACTACAGGCATGCGCCACCATGCCCGGCTAATTTTTTCTATATATTTTTAGTTGTCCAGCCAATTTCTTTCTATTTTTAGTAGAGACGAGGTCTCGCTCTTGCTCAGGCTGGTCTTGAACTCCTGAGCTCAAATGATCCTCCCGCCTCAGGCTCCCGGAGTGCTAGGATTACAGGCGTGAGCCACCATGCCTGGCCACAAGAGGGCTTTTAAAAGGAAGAAGAAAGGGCAGTTCTTACATTGGTCCATTGAAATTACATCAGCTGTCGATTGGCTGTACATTGTTCCTTGTGTCACAAATCCCAGGAACATGAATATAGTGGCGAGGGGGTCACATTGTGCAACTCTGTGATAACATTTTAGGAAAATGATCATCTGGTCTAAAAACTATGGGGAAGGAAAGAACAAAATGCCTTAAAATGAGGGCCTTCAGGCGTGGGTGTGTGTGGGTGGATGGGCGTGGGGAGGGAGCATGACTGGGTCTCCTACGAACGTCTCTGTGATAAGTTTTGTGTATCTTACATAGGATTGCTCTGAGCTACTTTTCTTTCTCAAACCAACGAACTCCTTTTTTGTTAAAGCCAGTTTGGATTGGATTTCTGTCACTTGCAACCAAGGGATTCCTGATTGATACTCTGTATAATGAGGATTTTAAAAACGTGTTTTAATCAGGAGTCGGTAAACTATGAAGAAGGGACTAGGAAACTCTCTGGGGTATGGGGTATAAGTGCATGGTGTATTTATCAACACGTATGTGTGTAAGGATGTACGTGTCAGGTTGCGGTCTGAAATGTCGGTTCTTGCTGTGCTCATGGCTGAAGAATGACCAGACACACCAAAGTAAGACAAGCAGGAAAATGAGGCTTATTGAGGATGGGAAGATAAGATTATAGAGCAAGAGCAAGATATAGGTTTACAGAGCATGATACATACGCACAGATGACAACTGGACCTATTGTCACAGGTGTGACACCACCACGCCCACCTCATCTATAATTTAGTCGCTCTTGCTCAAGTCGGCCATTTTATTTTTAAAAATCTATAACTGCATATATGTTTGTATATGTTTCACAAAAATAAAAACTCATGAAAAGAGATACAAAAATTATTAACAGTAATTACATCAAGGAGGTGCTATCCAGTTGTTGGAGGATGGGAGGCAAAGACTATGCATTTTACTTTAGGCATTTCAGCAGTAATTGACTCTTTAGAAGGAGCCTGTATGACTTTCGTAAGAAAATAAAATATACAAACATATATATAAAAATAATTTCCATTTCACTGTTATTCAATATACTTTTGCTAGTGTATTACTGAGAACGCGTGCGTCTATCGTGACCCTGGTCTTGCGTGTGTGTGCGCGCAGCAAGGTGCTTGCCAGACGCTGGTACCAGGGCTGTGCTGACGTCAAAAGATGAACTGGGAAGGGCTTTCCTTCTTTTTCTATGTGCTGGAGCAGTGACCATCAGGAGTGACCACTTGGGCCGGCCTCAGTGAGTGCGTGCAGAAACAGCCCATGAAAGGCGCCACTGCAAGTCCTGCCTGGGGGTGGGCTTTCGGAGCGGCAGATGGGCCATTCGGTTTCCAGATGTTTGCTGCGTGGAACAGACTGTGTCTCTCCCTTCCCGTCTGGCGTGGAAGGCGAACTCCACTGACCTCGCAGCTTGCTCGTCAGAATTGGCGGGATCCTCCAGCGTGTGTCCCCACCGTCTCCCCGAGCTGCCTCCTTCAGCCACGCGCGGGGACCGTGGAGGCAAATGCAGACACAGGTGGAGACCAGGACGCAGCGCCGTTCCCTGGAGTTGCTTCATCTGCCAGGACTGAGGGGCGTGAGCGAGGCCTCGGCGCAGAGGCAGCAGCACCTGTGTGTGGGAAGGGCCAGGTTGCACTGCGGAGGTGCAGAGTTTCAGGGTTGGCTTTAAAAATCATGTTCACCGCCGGCCTTTAAAAAATAAAAAGGTGGTTATAAGAGGGAAGGAGATTAGACTCTGAATCCAGTTTTCTTTATCTTTGCCGAAGGGAAGGTTTCATTTGAAAGGTTTTGTCACCAGCAGGTTGACAGGCGACTGCAGTCACTAGCTCCGTTTAGAAAGGCCTGAAGGTAATAAAAACCTCTTCCCATTTTACAGCCCACCTGTGCCTCCGGATGGGCCGGAGAACGTGAGCCGTGGGGGCCCGAAAGTCAAAACCTCAGATGACTTGTCACAGCCACTCTCTTTGCAGCTAGGGCTTGACAATTACATATATTCACATTAAAATATGTAATATGAAAAATGTATCTATGAAAAAAAGAGAGAAAGTGTCATTTAATAAACACTGTTCATTTTAATATATGGACATTTTAACTAAATTACATAAAAGTGTTTTCCTCCTAAATTTCACCTCAGGGTTTATGAATTAAATGCCATCCTGACATGGTTTTAAATGACTGGACGAAGATTTATCACCAGATTATACTGTGGCAGGAATTACGCTGACATAGAAATAATTGCTTTTCGACAGGTGGTCCTGCAGTTTCACGGTTAGACCTGCAAATTCAATGTCACCAAGCCGTCCATAGACGCCTTCCCTGGATCGCCATGAAGAATGACCTGCTTCTCGGAGATTCCACCTTTTTGAAGCTTAGAGACTCTGGCGGTGAGTAGCCGAGGGCCTCTGCCGAGGACCCTTGCGTTGCCTGTCCAATGTTACAGCATCCATTTCGCATGGAACCATCTTCAGATGCCAACGAGACTACGGGGTAAAGTGAATGTTCTTAATTTTTTCATACCATCAGTTGAAGAGATAGAGTCACAAAGTTTTGTGAATTTAAAACAATCCCTCCCTCCGTAGATCTACACCATGTAGGTGTAGCAAAGCAGTCTCTCGGCAAACAGGGTCCTGGAAAGGTTAGATTTTGGTTGAAGGGTCGCCAGCACACAGCCGCGAGCTGGCGCACGTGGACAGCAAGTGGCCTGCAAAGACTGACGGACAGGGGCGCGCTCTGTTCGGAGGCCACGAAGGATTGTGAGGATTTGTGTATTCAAGGAATGTCTGTTGAAAGCTCCCGTGTGCCAGGCGTAATCCTAGGAGCTGGGGACACCGCAGAGAACAGAGCAGACAGAAGTGCTGCTCTCGTGGGGCTTCTGCTCAGTGGCAGATGGAGATACTGTGTCAGTAGGACCCGTGGGGTGTTGATAGTGGTCTGTGCTCAGGAAGGAAGTAAAGGAGGGAAGGGGGAGGGGACCTGAGGGGTGTGGGTGGCAATTTTAGATGGAGTGTCCAGGAAAGGCCTCACAAGAAGGGGACATTTGAATAAAGTCCTGAAGGAGTTGGTGGAGGCAGCCGTTCGGGTATCTCTCAGGGATGAAGACTGCCAAGGCCGGGGCACGTCTGGGGTGTTGGAGGAAGGGGGGCAAGAGAACGTGGTCAGAGACGCCACGAGGGTCCGGGTGCCATGGGCCTGTGAGCCCCGTATGGCACCAGAAGTTTAATTTCAGCGAGAGAGGAAGCTCCCTTGGAGGGTTTGGAGAAATGACACCATCTAATTACACTTGAAACAAGTTCACTTGGGCAGCTGGGTCGGAAGAGACTGCGGCAAGTGACGGTGGAAGCCGTGAAAGCCAGGAGCCCAATGGGGTGGCCGCTATAGCTACCCAGGGAGCAAGAGGTGATGTCACACGGAGAGATGGGATCCTACGGGAGGTGTCAGGACTTACTCACAGAGTAATAGCAAAACATGGTCTCCCAGCTGTCAGTTTCTCGCTGACTGCTTCCTTCCCTGGCCTGACTGATCACGCCATGAAGGGACAAGAACAAGAAGAAGGTTCGCTGTTCACAGTGATGACACTGAACAAGTTCCGCAGTTTTCCAGAGACCAAGGTGGGTTTCATCCTCTACCTGTGAGCACCGAGTGAGCTGGTCCCTTGCATTCCTGAGGTCTAGTGGCCGGGTAGGTAGTAGGCATTTGTTAAAGGTGTCCTGACATCAAGAGACTTTTGTCTGAGATTGTTATTTTCCTTAAGATCATCGGTAAAATTTGTTCTTTTCACACTGACTGTACAAAATTCAGAATCTGTTATGGTTCTGAGCATGGGGGTCCACTGTCAGCAGGATTAGCCAAGGGACCAGCTAAGCCATCGTGGGAAGGCTTTCTAGGATTCTGCTTTAGGGCACAAAGGAATAAGTTTCTAGACCCATTCCTGAACCATGGACATTAAAAAATATTTATCAGGGACTAGTTAATTTCAATCAGATTAACTGTAGCCTCTGGATTTTGATTTTGTGCTATGTAGACTGAATTTTAGACTTATCACAATGGTGTTTATTGAACACCTATTCTGTGTCAGATTGTATATCAATACTGTGAATGCCATGTAAGTCAACGATAATGCTATTCCAGTCACAAAATGTGGCACAGTAACTCAGCCCTTCACGGTACAACAGGGGTGTTAGCATGCTCTACAGTGAAACCACCGGGAATTAGTCTGGCTTACAGCCTATTAACTTTTACCACTTCCTTAATACAAAGAGAATTTTATTACCAATTTACCCAGCAGGTTAAATTAATATTTACAACAGTCATGGCGGCCGAGAAGCATTGTGAAATTTCTAAATGTGCCTTGCCAACGCAGATGTTTTTCCTTCTCATCTTGTGGTCTCTTGGTAGCGTTAAATTAACCTAAATCTGGCCTGCGGGTGCCTCCGCACTTGAGTCCTTACGAACGACAGCCTGGCTTAGTATGGAAACCAGCTGAAAACCTAACTTAGGAAGAGATGTTTGCAGCAAACAGTTTTCTCCACAGATTGCAGCAGCCTAGCTTCGGTCCACCCCAAGTGGCCAACGGATTCACGGGGGCAAACACCGAACTGTAGCCAATTCGGACTACACCTCATTTCATTTTCTATCCGTAAATACTGTCTGGCCACATTGCTGGCCGGAGTTCTTTGAACCTATTCTGGTTCAAGGGCTGCCTGATGGAATCGTGGATAAAAGCCACAATTTTAAAAATCTTTAATTTGTTGTCATTTTGTCTTTTGGCCATAATGAGCAAAAAATAGTACTTTCCTTTTCTTACAAATTCAATGGGAATCATTCCTGGGGCCACCACGTCCTTAAAGGCTCTCAGACAGCTGCTTTCCTCAGCCAGGTGTCTTCCTCGCGGGCTGGGAAGCGCTTCAGAGGCGACTGAGCAGGGCCCGTTCTGTGTCGCCCACAGCCTGCTGCCAAGCTGGGGAGCAGTCCAGCCTCTGCAGGAGGGGCAGCCATGCGGTGGGAACCACCCGGCTTCCAAGCCACTCGGGCATCTCAGAGGCCAGGCTTGGGTGACCCGGGAACAGTCCCTGGTTCTGTGTCTTCTTAGCTGTGTGAACTTGGGCCTATTTCCTCATCTGTGAAAACGAAGAGGCCCAGCTCAGAGGGCTGTGCAGGGCTGGACGAGATGCCGCAGCCCACAGCATGGCTCTTTCTTCCTTGCCAAGCTCACCCCCCTGCACCCCTGCTGGGGGTGGTCTGGGGAGAGGGACGGCCTCTGCAGGGAGAAGGCCCAGAAGCTGGGGTGGTGAGGGAAGAGGAGAGGGGGAGAGAGACGGGCCAGGCCGAGAGGTGCGAAGATGATTCCGCAGCCCTGCTGGCAGCCGGAAGTGGGAGGCCGGGAGTAGGTGTGCGAGGTGGTTGGACCGGTCACACCACGGCAGAATGCAAGTTCCAGGGCAGAGAGACGCACTGACTCCGGGTTGCTGCTGCCACCTGTGCACCAGGCAGACACGAAGCTATTCTGTGACACGGGCAACTGTGGGAACTGGTGTTTTCCTGCTCAAGGTGTTACCTGGAACAGAAGGACCTCTTCAGAGAGTGTTGTTCAAAATATGTCCACTGAATATCTGTGACCTCTTTTGATCCTGGCAAAGTAGGTAGGGAAGGTGGGATCCCTTGCCACCCCACCCCCATTGCAGGTGAGACCCCTAAGGTAGTAAACCTAAATGTCCCGGTGCCGGGGCAGACACAGCTCCGGCTGAGATGGACAGCCCAGCCTCTGGACCCCACACCTCTCTCTCTCTCTCCCCCCCCCCCTTCTCCCTCTCTCCCTCTCTCTCTCTCTCTCTCTCCTGTCTCTCTCTCTCTCTCTCCTCTTCTCTCTCTCCCTCTCTCAGTTGAAAGATCACCTGTGCAGCAAGGGCTCACCAAGAGCAGGTCACTTAAACAGCACAGTCTGTTTGAATTGGTTTATCTCTGTAGCTACTGAAAAAATAAAAACCGGAAACTCACACAGCAAGGGCTCAGGCAGGGTTCCCTGAGTGAGCTCTGAGCAAGCTGCTCCCTGCTCACCGGACCACACCCAGAGCAGCAGGCCACCACCGGCTGGCAGCTGGCGAGTGCACAAAACAAAAGGGACAGCTGAACGGGCCGCAGGCAAAGCAATAATGCAGTGCTATGGACAACAGCTCATGTGCCCCAAATGTACCTTCTGGAGTCAATGACAATAATTATCACTCACGGAGGGTTTACCTTGTACACATGCTACAGTTTGACAGGATGACTTATTGAGAGATTAAGTCGTGTTTCCATGTTGTTCTTTCTGTTGTTTTTTTCTCCTTTGCCATTCCACGTTTTGGGTGCCTCTGACTCAGGTTGGGGACTGTGGGAGATCTTTCTTCAGGGCTAGGAGAGAGCCTTTGGAAGGGAAGAGGAGGCAGGTGCAGAGTGACAGAGGCTGGGGAAGACCCCCAGGGCTGGCAGCAGGATAGACGTGTGGTGTGGACTCCGCGAGCACTAAGGACAAGCACTGCCCCGTCAGTCCACGCTGAGCCCCCTGTGCAGCAGGAATGGCCCAGAGGGCTTGGCTGAGAAGGTGCCCCAGGAGACCTGCCCCGGCACCCAGGGGCTGACGGTCTTCAGGGACCAGCTGTCTGGGGCACCATGTGGGTCTGGGCAGTCACCCTGATGGACTAAAGGCCCAACACTGGCTTTCTGGACACCACAGATATACCAGTGACTCACGTGTGATCCCAGGACAGGGAGGAGACCCCAAACATGACTGAAATTGAATTTCTCACCACACAGGAAAGTTGATTTAATAGAATTTACAAAAGTTTTGAATGTGGTATTTTTTATACTCCATGTCTTAGAGTAAAATTCATCACCATTAAATACATACCACCTCATTAAAAACTCACAATAATCCTTTAATAAAAGTAGATATTATCATCATCCCCATTTCACAGAGGACGTGGAGCCTCAAAGGGTTAAGTAACTTGATTACTCACAGCTATTACGTAGCAGAGCAGAACTTCAAATCCAGCACCCCTGCTTGGAAGGGTCGACTTCCACCCAACATCCTTCTTTGCGTAATTATTGTTTATGGGGTTTTCATTTGTGAATTTGGCTAAACCTTTACTTTGACACGGTTTCTCCTGAATTCCTTTATGAGAAATTGGATTCATCACAGAGCACCCACTGTGGAGCTCCGTTTGCTCACCACACCTGGATGGCACAGCTCCCTCTGAGGTGCACAGGCTGGAAGGAGACCAAGGCCCCTGGCTGCCCCCAGCTCCCTGCCCACGACACCCTCTCACCTGGGTCCCCTCTGGTCCCTGGAGCTTCCTGACATCTCCCTGCCTGACGGAGAGGCTGTACCCGCTGTGGGAGGGCACAGAAGGACATGGAAGGTGTCACTCATTACACACCCCAAGCTGCCCACTTGCTCTTGGCCATGCAGGGAAGGAAAATTCAGGCTCAGAGTTATTAAAAAACTTTTTTAAAAAAAGTAGAAAGAAAGAAACACCTGTAAGAGAGTCCTTTGTAACAGTTTGGTAACTGAACAGAAAAACCTTTGATAAACTCCTGGGAGAGCTTAAAGCTCTCTCCTCTCTCACAGCAGGTCAACCCTGAAACAAGATGACCTATTCCACCAGCATCAATAAACCCCTAATCCTGGAGGAAGGAAGTGGGGTCTAGTTTCCACCGTTGCTATAAAAAAATCAGGGCTTTGTTTGTTGAGACGTTCTTCCTGCAGTTCTAACACACGCGGTTTGCTTTGGCAGGCGAGCGCCTTCCGCAGACAAAGGGCCGTTTCACGGGCGCCGGCCCCGCTCGGCCGCGTGCTGTTCCGCCCTGCGGCCACTGGGTGGCGCCCAAGGAGCCGAGATCGCAGGGGAGGCCTGCGCTCCCACTTTGGTGCGGTCGCCTTGGGCATATATGTCACAGAGGGGATGCGACGTGACTCCGAGGAAGCACAGTGGGGCCAGCCCGCCTCCCACAGACATTGTCAATGTGGATAGCCCATATTTTTTCTTTTATACAAAAAAGGAATAAAAGCACATTTTTAGAAAGGATGTTTTTTACAGGTTGGGCATCCTCAATCCGAAAACCCGAAATCCAAAATGCTCCAGAATCCAAAACTTTTTGAGCACCCACATAACACCACAAGTGGAAAATTTCACACATAAGTACTTAACACAGACTTCGTTTCCTACACAAAATTATTCAAAATATTTTGTGAAGTTACCTTCAGGCTATCTGTGTAAGGTGTAAATAAAATATAAATAAATTTCATATTCAGACTTGGATCCCAACCCCACCAATATCTCATCACATATATGCAGATATCAGAATATGAAATTCGGGCTAGGCCCGGTGGCGCATGCCTGTAATCCTAGCACTCTGGGAGGCTGAGGCAGGAGGATCGCTTGAGCCCAGGAGTTTGAGGTTGCAGTGATCTATGTTGACGCCACTGTACTCTAGCTCAGGCGACAGAGCGAGACCCTGTCTCCAAAATAAATAAATAAACAAGAATATGAAATCTGGAATCCAAAACACTTCTCATCTGGTTCCCAAGCATTTCGTGCAAGACATAACCAACCTGTGTTTGGAAAGTGCCAGGGTTAGTGTCTGCAGAAGACCAGTGTGTAAATCCAGCTGTGAGCAAACAAAGCTTCCAAGCAGGGTGACTGGCTGTGCCCTTACCCGCTTGGGGCCTACAGGCAGCCTCTTCTGTGTAGAAGCAGCTAATACAGTGGCATGATTACACACTTGCTGTCTTGTTACCTGAGACCCGTCTCCCCCGTCCTTAGCGTCTTCACAGGGGTTGGGGGCATCCTTTGTATTCCGGGTCCAGCCCCAGCCCGCCCTCCTCCCCAGGTACCAGGCTTAGAGGTTGCCCACTCCCCTGGGGCTGCTCTCCCGAATAAATTTGCTCAGCAACCTCCATCTTAAAAACCAAACTGTCTTAGAAACCAGAAACCCTTACCTGGAGCCCCACTTCCTCCTTTAGCTGCTCCTACCTGGCCTTTTCCTTCCCTTCCCAGCAAACTTGGGGATAGCACCGGCTCTGCTTCCTCCCTCCTATTCACGTGAATCCCCCCGGGTTAGTTTCTGTCCCTCTGGTTCCACTGCAACTCACTGCCCACACTCCCAGCTCCAGAAAATGCTCTGTCCCTTTTCTTGCGTGGCCTGTTCTATGTGATACTGACCATCCTGACCCCCTTCTTGAACTCCTTCCTCCCTTGGATTTCCTCCTAGGCCCCTCCCCTCATTGGTCCCATCCTGGGACCCTTTCCCACAAAGCACATGCTGGGTGTGGAAAGGAGCCCACAGAGGCCCCGCCAGCTGGGGTAAGGCCTTGGGCCTGGGAGACAAGGGGACTGAGTTCTCGATCCCCTTTTATATTTGCTAACTTAGAGCGACCTTGGCCAAGTATCCTGAGTACTGCCTGGGTTCCCAGGAGCAGAGGATACTTGTGGAGGCCGTGGGAGAGGAGGGTGGAGACTGTGTGAAAGGTGTTCGGGGCTGACCAGTGGCCAGTTCCTGGGGAGGGCTGAGCGTGGTCATCGTCCCTCCCTGGGCTCCTTCAGGGGATGCTGGAACCCTGATGCCCCGGGTATCCACTGCTGCAGAGCAAAGCATCCACGCCTAACGGCAGTAGTAGATCATCAGATCTGCAAATGGGGATAGCTTGTCTCTGCTCCACACGGCATCACCTGGGGCCACGTGGCAGCTGCCCTGGAGTTGGAGGACCCACGTACGAGACCGATGGCTCACACGGCTGGAAAACTGGAGCTGGCTGTTGGCTGGGAGCTCAAGCAGGGGCTGCGGACCAGGGGCCCTGCTCCCTGTCCCCATGGGCTTCTTTATGATCTGTTGGCCTTTCTCAGTCTTGTCCTTTTCAGCTTGGGGCTGAGTGGGGACAGGCACTGGATTGGGCCCAGAAGGTTATGACCTTGGCTTATGCCCGCAGTTCTTTCTCTGCTCCAACTTTAGGACTGCTTCTGTTCCAACGTGCTCAAGCTGGCAGCGGAAAGTAAGGCTGTCAAGAATTCACTGCCCCTTCCAGAAGGCCGGACAGGAGAGTAGACAGGCTAAGTGTCAGAGTTGCAAAGAGTCCCCAGCAGTTGGACACTTGCATTTGGGGCGAGAGCATCGCCTGAGCAAAGGCAAGCACAGTGTGGGGTAGAGCTGTCAGCGCGTGGGAGCAGCCCCGGTGCAGGCGGCTGCTTGCCAAGCACAGAGCAGAGTTCCCGCTGCCTCTCTTGTCATTATGGGTGCATTACTCGTACCGGAAGGATTTTAAGCTTCTTTTTCTAGTTCTTTCATTGTGTTTCAAAAGTAATAGAAATTCACAGTCACGAGGCCCAGGCAGTCCAGGCATTTCCCTCCGAGGTGGTGACAATGAAGTGAGACATCATGCCAACCAAGGTGGACATCTGTGTGGCAGGTCCTCAGATGGAGCCACTAATTTACCTTCCAAATGCTGCCAAGCAACTGTCAGGGGTAATGACTCTGTCTCACTGCAGACCCAGACCAATTCTGAGCCATGACCTTGAGTGACACCGTACCTCCAGGAGCTCTTCTATAAAGGGGAGAAAGATGGCAAGTCAGTGGAGTGACGCCTTCCAATTAGGAAGGTGACAAAGGACATAAATATGCTAAGTACCAAGGCCAGGAGGGTGAAGGTAGCTAATAGCCAACAACTATGGTGGCCTTTTTTCACCAATTAGGCACATTTTCCTGATAGAATCTTCCTTTTGCAAGCATTGAATTAATTTCCTTATCTCTCTCTCTCTCTCTCTCTCTCTCTCTCTCTCTCTCTCTCTCTCCTCACACACACACACACACACACACACACACACACACACACACACCCTCCTGCCCCCATCAGACCAGCTCAGCATGGCCTCCATCCAGAAAGGATTTATAAAGTCCAGTGAATAAGGTGAATTTATTTTAAAAAGTTTCCACCCAGAGGGAGGAGAGAGTCCAGGATGTCGCCAGAAATCAGCTTGGGATCCTGGTTGTCTCTGCCAAAAACTGATCACACGACCTTGTGAAAAGTCTACTGGGGCTGGAATTCACCTTCCCCAGAGAGAGAGCTCAGCTGGAGGATTTCGGGAATTTTGTTGGAATTTCAGCCTTGATGGATGGATAATATTTAGATAGACCAAGAGGGAGGTGGGGGGAGAGGGGCTGTCCCTGTGGGAAGACTTGCAGGAGATGGAGGAGGACACTGTGGCAACCAGGCTGCCCTTGGCAAGGGAAGGGCTCAAACTTTGAATTCCAACTCCCCTGGGTTCAGCTTTCAGCTCCATTTATAAGACCTTTGGTAAGACCCTCTTTAAAGTCTCAGTGCCAATATCTAAAAAGTGGGGATTGAAATAGCTGTCTCAGCAGAGGTGCTGTGAGAATTGCATGTGATAGCGTATATATATATGCAGCTGCTTGAGGAGTGGAAGTTCGGACAAGACCCACTATCGTTAGGAACGAGGTGTATTTGTGTGTTTGGAGGCCAGGCCACTAATCTGGTTGGAACTCAGGGATACGTTGGGGGCAGAGGGAGATCAGCTTAAAAGGCAGTGGGGTGAGATTGTGGAATCACAATCTGAATATTGTGATTGGTACTAGAGGATTTTGGACGTACCACTTTCCAAACAAATAACCTGAACCCCCCAAAATGGAAGCAACTTATCAAATGAATGTTGTACTTGTAATATCATCTGAATATCTGGCCTTTTCAAGAATGCAGGATCTTTGAGGGCAGAGTCTGTAACTTGTATATCTTTGCAAATCCCTGCAGAACCAGCACGTAACACTGGTGCTCAGGCACTACTTTTTGAATGGGGGGGGGATAAGCTCATTAAAGAAATGGGGTAACTATACCAATGGTTTAGTACTCTGCAGTTCACCAATTAATCGGATCAAAATCCATCTGTCTGAGATGGTGTAGGTGTAGACACAGGTGAGCCAGGTGGCTGGATGAGATGGCTCCATAAAGAGCTCTGAGATTCTCTCTCTTTTGTCCTTGGCATACCCGTTTGAGAGAAACCAAAAGAAAAAGAGACTGGAAAAAAATGGATAATACCTGGTGCCAGCAAAGTTATGGTTAAACAGGCACTCAAATGCAATTCTCAGGGTACTATGAATCTGCATGAACCTTTAGGAAAGCAATTTGGCAATTTGCATTTGAAGATCTCTGGCCTTTGAGCCAATTATTTCCCATGAGTAGCCTGATCTTTAGACAATGTCTGAATTAAAGGTGGGGCCCGGCACGGTGGGCATGTGCATGGACGGGATGTGGAGCCCCCATGATGGTGCAGGTGTTCACATGGGCACAGGGAGGGGCGGACAGAGCTGGGTGGCAGAGCGCAGGTGGGGTGAAGCGGGCAAGTGGGAATGGGAGAGCGGATACATAGAGGGTGATGGATCCAACAGGTAAATATAGCTGAGGGTGATGGGAGGCAGGTTCTCGCTGTTGGACAGAGCAATTATAACTATGGAAAGAGAGGAAACCAGTTTGAAGTCCCAGGTGTTGAGCTGAAAATGGGGCTATTGATGTGAACTCATGGTTGCAAACTTTACAGGTGAATAATGCCCTCCCTTTGTTGTCTTCATTTACATTTTAAAAAGATTAATGAGCATTGTTTTCTTTTGCTTACCCTCCAGCTTTAGTTCCTTCTCTGAAATGCCTGTGGATGTCTTTTGCCATGAGGTGTTTGGAGTGCCAGGAAACGTAGCCATTCATTCCTAATGAGTACCATGAATATTTCCCCTGCTCTTCAGTTTGACTTCATACCCAAACAGATTTAGAATTTTTTATTTGTTCAAATCAATTTTCCCCCAGATGTTTTGTGTCATGCTTAGAAACAGCTTCCTCTCCTACGTAACTCCAAACCGCGGCACGCATGGTTTGTCACGCGTGTTTCGGAGTGTCGGGGACAGCTGGACTCCCTCCAGCACGCGGGGCGGGGGCCTGGCCCCGGGGTCAGGCTTTGTCACCGCGTGAGCTCGGGCCATTTCCGTCACCAATTCTCTGCGTCTCCATTTCCTCACCCGTAAAGGGGCTAACGGTAGAACTCACCTCGGAAGGGGACGGTAAGAAGTCACTGAGGTGACTTCTTATCCATATCGGCACCTTAAATATTATGTCACCGTCCACCCTGCGCCTGTCTCGTGAGGTCCTTCGGAGGACAGGCGTGAACCGGGCCCCAGAGTCCCCGGACGGGGCGCACGGCAGGGCGGGGCCTGGATGGAGCCCCGCGGGCTGCGGACCCGAGAGGCGCCAGGCCCGAGGGCGGCGCGGGGCTGCGGGAGCCTCACGTCCCCCGCTAGGCGTCTCTGTTCGCGCTGGAACCTGCGGCCGGCGACTGCGGGGCCTGCGGGCTCCCTCCCAGAGCGCGAATGAGGCCCGCCAGCTGCTTCCAGCGTCGCTGTCCCAGAAGGCTCCGTGTACTTTTTTAATAAAGGAAATTAAACACACACGCTTACCCAGAGAGAGCGCGTTTAAATAATTAACAAGTGGAGGATTAAGGAGAGATCCCCCGGCTTTGGCTGGACGGGAGCCAGCCGCGTACCCGGGAGCCCGCTGCCTGGGACGCGTGGGCGGGTGGCGCCCCCGCTCCGAGCCCCGCAGGCACCGCCGCCTCCCCGCGCCCTCCGACCGCACGTCCCGGCTC
>CAUYSK010037867.1:0-30604 GCA_963575035.1 Avahi laniger
TATACCTTAACATTCCTCTTCCTTCTTTCCTTTTTCCCCACCCCACACCCATCAGCTGCTTGTGCTTCTCATGCCTGTTGCTATGATTTCTACATGTTTTGCCAGAAATCCTAAGCAAAAGTGAATCTTAATCTCTGAGCACCAGAGAAAATGATGTTACCTTAATGACACATTCTTTTTTTTTTTGAGACAGAGTCTCGTTCTGTTGCCTGGGCTAGAGTGCTGTGGCGTCAGCCTAGCTCACAGCAACCTCAAACTCCTGGGCTCAAGCGATCCTTCTGCCTCAGCCTCCTGAGTAGCTGGGACTACAGGCATGCGTCACCATGCCCAGCTAATTTTTTCTATATATTTTTAGTTGTCCAGCTAATTTCTTTCTATTTTTAGTAGAGACGGGGTCTCACTCTTGCTCAGGCTGGTCTTGAACTCCTGACCTTGAGCGATCCTCCCGCCTCAGCCTCCCAGAGTGCTAGGATTACAGGCGTAAGCCACCATGCCCGGCCAATGACACATTCTTATGCACAAATGAAATGGCCTTCCTTGAACTGGGAAAGGAGCAGATATACAAGTGCATGGATTTTCCAAAGAATTTTTACTAAAAGTTGTACGTCACCCGTAATATTATGTTTCATGGAACCAAATCAACCTCCTCTAGAATTTTCTCTGTGAATGGACAATAAACTACGTGGTAACTAAGTATTCATATTTTGCAGTTAAGTTTCTAAAAGTTTTTAAACCTGCAAATTTAATCTATTTTTTTCTAAACTTTGTAATTATTAGAATTAGGACTAGGAGAATATATCGTATCATTAAGAACCTTAATGTAGGTATATATAAAGGTGAAGAAATTAAAGTCAGGTAGAAACTGCAGGATGTTTATAACAGAGCTGAAGTTGCTTTTGTTCTTAACCCCCCTGGGTTCAGCCTCCAGCCATGAGGCACTACAAATTCATCGTGACATGATGGTCCGTGATCCGAGATGGGTGGCACAGAGCAGACGCTACAGACTTACAGTGGCACAAAGGCTCTCTAGAATGTAGAAGAATTTCTATTTTCCTTTAAAACCTTTTTCTGCTTTGTTTTTTTCAGAACTTGACTAAAATTAAGATGTGTCACACATGTGTTAAGCCTTATCTGGAGAAGCCAAGCCATGTATCTTTTCTTAACAAACTGCCTGCTTTCTGCACCAACAACATGGACGCTGTTTTCACATATCAAGCCAAAAAAGAAATCAATTTACAGCCTGTTATTCAAATTAGGCCAGCTGTGAATTCCTCCCTGTGCAGGGAGTTTTTATGGCCATCCATTCTTAAAGCTGACAGTTGGTCAAGAAATATGTGTTAATTTTACCAATTGAAATTTTATTTATTAAGAAATTCCATGCACTCAGAAAGATATATGACTCGAATAGGCTAGCTTTGTTGAAAATGAGCAATCCAGATCTTTGGGAGATAGAAGGACCAACTTTCCAGGCCAAGATGCCCCTTGAAGTAATGAAACAGTAGGATTTATTTTACCACTGAGGTTAGGGATAGCGAAAATCTTGTTCTGGGCCACGAGTCTATGACCTATCAAAAAGCTGGAAGACTTTGTACATGTCTGAGGTTAATCAAAGGTGGTTCGAAAGTATGCATAGCCATAAAGCACGGAGGTGAGGCCTGAGCAATTAGGAACAGGGTACAGGGATCCACTTCTTCCCAACTTTGCTCATCTCTATTGCTGTTTTATCCAGCGATGTTACCTTCCTTCGGTGGCCAACTCAGCATCAACAGATCTCATGCAAGTGAATTCATTTCTGGGCCAATGGGAAGGTGGTACAAAGAATTCTGAGATCCTAAAGAAAAAGACTATGGAAACATAAGGTATTTTTAATTAACTTTTTCTCTTTCTCTAAGAACCTGTTTCTACATTTCCCTTTCTTTTATTATTATTCCCCCTCATGAGTGATTCTTTTCTGGAGTCAATAGAGTTACCACCCAGACCCACAGTGACACCTGCTGGCCAATCGGGAATAGCCTGACTGAGTCCCTGCAAGGGCCTTGCCTGGCCCACAGCA
Organism: Avahi laniger; assembly: GCA_963575035.1. Classification (NCBI taxonomy): domain Eukaryota; kingdom Metazoa; phylum Chordata; class Mammalia; order Primates; family Indriidae; genus Avahi; species Avahi laniger. The sequence goes on from CAUYSK010037867.1 coordinate 2,054, forward strand.
CGCGAGTCCGTTGAAGCAAATAGAGTGCTATCCAATTCTTTTAGAAACTGAGACAGCGAAAACAAAATTAAGTGAGTATTGCCCAGGGTACCTTGGGAGGGGAGAACTTTTCGGGAAAATCTGCCTGAACCATTACACATGTAAATATAAGTATTGTAGGAGTTTCTACCTCATAAAAACGAGCCAAAAGTACATCCTGTACTATGAACCAATTATTAAGACTTAAGAAAATGGTTATGCTAATTACTCATGGAAAGTCACTTTTAACATTGGTTTTCATAGGCTACACTTCTAGTCCAAAAGATTTTATATATCATTTACTTAATAAAGTCCCCAAAAGAAACACAGGGGAATGTGTTGCCCAAACATTTATTTCCTTTAAAAATATTGATCAGACATCCAACACAAAGGGTTAAAAATTTAAGTTTAAGACATTCTTTTCCATCCTTTCTCAAGGACTTCCAATTCTTGGTTAAGTTTCTTTCCTGAGGAATATTCATATTTTGTTAATCCTAAGTATTTATACATTGGTTATTTTGGCTGGGTACATCTTTGAGGATGTTTGCTTTGTTTCAAGCAAATCCGTTTCTGACTTGAAAGTACAAATTCTAGTAAAAACAAAGACAACAGGAATATTTTTTAACATTAGTACATTTTCTTAAAATATTTACACTTTTCATTTGAAGGTTAAATCCTAGGAAAAATTCTCCATACACGTGTTCATATTTGAAACAGGAGGTTGTCCCCACGGATTTGTAGCAGCAAATGTGTATTGGACAAAAATGTTGGCCTTCTTCATCCTTACTCTGTGTTCTAAAAGCCAAAGCTTCATTTTAGCATGACCTTAGAAGAATAGTGATACTTTTAGCATTTCCTGGTATTTGGTGGAAGGAATGTTTTTATTTGACTGCAGATGTCACTTGGTTTACAGGAAGGATTTGGTAACACGCTCATGCCAGTACTGCACTTACCCCAGATTTCTTGCTATGTAGGAAGAACACATGTCAAAGCTCACTGTTTGTTAAATGGAAAAGATTCAGTACACCAGAAGCTTCTATTATAAACATTGTGACTTCGTGCAATTTACAAAATGTTCTATCTCCATTAAACAATAAACCCTTGACCCCAGAGCTCAGTTTCAGGGTTCTGCGATTTGAGAAGGTAGACATAATGGATGGCAATAATAAATGAAAAGTTCAAGAGGTTAAGAAAAACTGTTTAATTATTTCTCTAGAGCGTGGGCTGCAGAAGCCTTGCATGTCTGCCTTCTTCCTCATGGAAATGCTTGCATGGAAGGAATTCATCAGTATGGCCCAGGCAGGGCATAAAAGCAGGTTGCTAGCCCTCAGCTGTGTTTATGAACAAATGATCTCTAGATACCCTTCCATCTCTGGACCTCTGCAGTTCTTGCCAGGGGAGATCTGGTGCCAGTCCCAGGGCTCAGCATCTGTTTTCCAAAGAGCTTGGATTTGTTAGCATGAGAAATTCATTGCTCATAGTTGCTTCCCAGCTGTGGTACTAGTGAGTGTAGCCTTATTGCCTTATTTATTTGTAGAAAATCATGTCCTGTCCTATCTTGGAGATCCTCTTATATAACTAGTCCTGGACACAAGCCACTCTGTGCTCTCAATCCCAAGCCCATTAAGCCGCCTTGGTAGCTAAAGAGCTGTTCTTTAAAAGACTCCACATTTGAACTTCACAAGATCAAGGTGTTCACATGAAGGTGGGACTTGGCGGCTCCCAATGCACCATGTTCTCTAAATTGGATGTCCAAGAAATAGGCCAAGTCTTTAGACTTGGTTGGAGAAGTAGTCTAGGGAAAGCTATCAGTGGAGCTTTGGAGGCCAGATGAAAACCCTTCCCAGAGGAGAATGGCTGGAGCACATCTGCTAGGGCTAGGCATTCCTAACAGGATCCACAGTGCATTTGGAGCAGAAGCCAGAAAAGAATGCTTTGTAGGTCTAGATCCAGGATTTTAAGGATAAGTGGGCAGGCATTCTTGTTGTTGCCCAATGAATGTGAATCTTTAAAGCTTCCTGTCCCTCAACCCATCTCAAAAACTTTTATGGTAAATTATTATCTGTCTTATTCCATCTAGACTTGCAAGAACCAGTTAGGGGCAGCTGCTCAGATGAACCTTGGATTCCGAACTCTAGAAGAAAAGTGCTGTGAAGTCTTTGTTATAGGAAAGGAAAAGAACTTGGCTTTGCTTTAATTTAGACATGAAGGATTTTTTCATTAAAATCTTAAAACATAGCAATCAAAACTTTAATGAAAGAATTATACCATTTTATTCATTGAATGTCTTAATGTAGAAGACAATTACCAGCATGCCCCATAAAAGAGGAGAAACTGATTTTTTTCTAATGTGTGGACTATAGGAGAGGACAGAACAATGCAGAACAATGAATAAAAATCCAGAGCTTTGAGTTAGAAAGTTGTGGATTCCACTATTACCCAGCTGAGTATTCTTGGGGAACTTATTTAACTTTTCTAAACTCCAGTTTTCTAATCTGTAGGGATAATAGTAGTTCCATCCTCAGACTGTTGTAAGGATTAAATGACACAGTACACCTAAGAAGGCACTCAGCATAGGATCTGGCACTACTCAATCATTGCTGGCAGTATCTATTATTAATACAATTAAGCCATTAATTGTGAATATAAAGGCCTTGAATTCAAAGCCAATCTTGGCAACAGCACTCTGTGTGACCTCAAACAAATTTCTTCCCTTTCCTTTGGTTCAGAATCTATTTTTAGATGTTGCTGGGATGAATGATAGAGTGGACGAAATGTTTCTTGTTTCTAATTTGTATGATATTAAAATAAAATAATCATTTTGATGGGAAAAGATTATGCCTAAGGAACAAGTGTCTTGATTTCATTTCTATTCTACACTATACAGACAACCTCGGACAACCTCCTGACAAGAGGGAAATGGCCTCGGCACTATCTCTGAGACAAATGGGAAAAGGAACATGTGAGTCAATACACTATTGATCAATACACCATCTGGTCCCAGGAAGAGAAAGCCCAGCAGAACCAAAAGCCAGGGGTGGGCTAGAGCAGAGTTTCTCAACCGCCACACCACCCCACTGCACACCGGAGTGCCTCAGAAGGAGTGAGTGAGTCACAGAGGGAAGAGGACAGGGCAGCCCAGGTGCAAGGCCAGTGAGGCACTCGCCTCAGGCACGAAACTTAAGAGGGCACCCAAAAACTCAGTAATCAAATAATATCTCCATACAATACTTTAAAGCTTAATGCATAAAATCCCATGATGAGCGAAATACAATTTTAAATAAAGACAGGATTGTGAGGTTCAGAACCACTCAGAAGATGTGGGCTGGGGCTGGGGCTGCATCAGAAGAGATCTAACCCTGGCTCAGCCTAATGAGGTACTGGGAAACCTCAATGGAGAAGCTCCTAATGTTTAAGGTCCATCTCTGAAGGCCTTGCCCCAGAAAACCTTGTCCCCATCATTGTGCTGTACTAACTAGACACAAAGAAAGCTCCCCACCCCAGCTGGGAGATAATTTGAGAAGTATGCTCTGTACTGTTCTGGGTTTATTCAAAGTAAATTTTTACTTTTAGGTTCAAAGGAAAAAACTGCTTATCAAAGAGCTCAAGAGATTTCTTGAACCCAGATCTAGTATTTACCATGTAATATTTTGATGATTGAGAGTTAAATGATTCCAAAATATACAGATTAAATTTCTCTAGAATATACATGGTTTTGGAAAATGAAAGGGAAATGGTGCTTTGAGCAAAATACATTTTGGGCTCTGCTGAACCCCAAATATTTTAGAAATAACTACAAAGCATGCCAAACCCCAAGTGCTTCTGGGCTCACATATCCTAGCTCTCTAGTTTAGAATACCTTTCTACCATCATTTTTCCCCAGGCAGAACAGGAAGTCTCTAACTGAATTTTCTCTTCTGTAAATAAAGGCATCTCCAAATGGTACAGGCCTGATATCCACACCAGAAGGCAAGAAAGAAAGGCAGACACAATTCTTTCAAGTCTTGTCAACCATACAGGGTCATCATACAATTGTATGATGCCAGGTGCTAATCTTAGGAAGACTCTCTGAGTAAATAAACAGCACTGATTCTCATGTAATGTTACACTCCATCACAAAGCCTTGGGAAAACAGCAATTGCATCGCCAGGCTCATGAGTTCTTACTGAAATCTAAATACACAGATGAACTAGTGAGCGTTGGTCTGTCCAGATTTAAATATAAGCACATGATGCTCTTTGTGTAGGGAAATGATCCATCTCTGCAGATGCAATGCTGTCTGTCACTGGGGGACCAAAGCAAATGAACCAAATTATGATGAAAACCAAAAGGTTGTGTTTGGAAAAGAGTCTCATTACCTGTATGTGACCATATTTTCCTAATTCTCCTAGAGCAAGATGGGAAACAAGTATCAAACAGATAAAAATTTTGTTTCAAGACAGAGAACTCAAGGCCAACAAAAGCCGAAGGATTGGAGTTCTCAGGTTTGCAAATGGGTTAGCAGGACAGGGTTGAGGTGTTTCCATTCGTGGGTTTGTCTGGTTCACTCACTGGCGTGAGAAGCCAGGCATATTTCTTTAACTTTGGAAGTGACGAAGGAGTCTTATTCATTGGGGTTCATGAATCAACAAAGAGGAATGGCATTTAATATTTAAATATGTCTCATGTAGCTATTAAAAATCTTTTACGAGTGCGAAGCCATTATTAAAGCAAGATGGGCTCTAGGTCATAGACCCTTTCATGGCATTCCCATAGCACTAATGAGACAAATAATATCTCTTCACAGCACGATGGCTGCCTCCAGCACTGAATTCAGTGTGCCTACTGCAGTTAAAAAATCTAAAGGGGGAAAAAATTATCATTAGAATTATCCCACCCCAAGAACTTTTTCCTTTTCATTGTCTGAACAAAAAGCTCGTAGTTTCTAACTCAATTAAAAGTTGGTTGGGGTTTTTCTTGTGTGTGCCTGTGTGTATGTGTGCATTTGGTTGGCGGGGCTGAGTAAAGAATATAGCCCAAATATGATCAAATATGTGAATATTAATAATATACATGAATGTCTGTTATTCACTAGACCTCATGAATTATGTCCCTGGAAGATATTTATCTTCTTATGTTTACAGATGGCGTTATGTTCCACCCTGATCAAAGGCACCCACTATTTCCAGGATAACTGAAGAGATAACAGAAGAAGCAAAGAACAACAATGACAAAAGCATGAAAAACCAATAAAAGAAGATAAATATACTGTATAAGTGAAATATGCGAGTGAACACGGATGCTTTAAATTTTAAATAGCAACTTGTTTGGGAAGATCTGCCTTACTTATGAGTGATATCCTACCCTTGCCAAAATAAAAATTTTATTATACCTCATTGCCAAACCATATTCAACAGAGAGAAGCAACCACACAAATGAACAGTAAGATATGTATGTAAATGCTCTCAAACACACTTCTTTTCCTTTACCACAAAGAAGATAGACTTCTACATTCAGCTGCTGTCAGAACATGGCATTCCCAAGGGGAACTTAATGACAACTAGTGCACTAGGAGAATGAAACACAAATGCCTGTGGTTTCCAGATCATACATTCGGCACAAAACTTCATCCCAGTCTATTTTTATATCATACACAACAACTTACTAGTTCCATAAAGCATTCATTAAAACAAAATAATGAAGGACTACATAATATGGACCTCTGAGTTCGATATTGATGGTATCTGACTTTTTGATGGATATTGATAACAAGGGGGAAAACAATTTCCAGTGGGTTTTCAACTATAGACTAATGTCAAGGCATTTAGAAAAAATCTGTATGATTGGGAAATGGTAGCGGGAGGGCAACAATTACATTGGATATCTTTTAATTAACTTACCTTGGTGGCTGTAATACCATTAATCACAGTGTCACAATATTCAACAAAAGTTCATTAAACTTTGCTGATGTTGTCAAGACTCATTTGGTCATAAGGGGCAGAGAAGGATCATTCAAGATGCCCCAAGGTAAGAGACGTGGATGAATTGATACTGGAAGCAAAAGCAGTCAGGAAACAAGGTGGCTTTTGCTGTGAGTTGGAATATGAATTTTTATTTGTATATGTGTCTGTCTTTCTCTGTTTCTCTCAGGGACCGAATGGACAACCCCACCCCCACCCCTACCTACTCAGTGCATCTTTGCTTTGTTCTCCCCATCCCCTGTTCCTTGTCCTCATTATTTCAGCCTGCTGTTGCTGCCCTGGTCCCATGTCTAAACTCTGGCCTTGCCAGTCAGTTTCCAAAGCTAACCTGCCCAGTCTTTAAATTTCCTCAATTCTAAATTCCAACAAAAGAGAAGAGAGAGGGTGTCTCCTCTATCTCCCCAGACGCCACCATTGGAGGTCATCAGCAAAGCTATGGACAGGCCATCTTTGGATCACACATGTCCCCTCAATCCACCCAGGTCTTGCCAGGCCATGGAGTCACTGATTCCATAGAAGCTGGAAGGGGAGACAGCCAAGCCAGCTCACGACACGCAAGGCATGAAAATGGCTAAACATGACACCAGTAAGCTGCCACTGTCAACAAGGACACAGGAGAGACGTGGAACATGAGATGGCAGCTGTGTTCCCAGCCAATGGGGGACTTCATTTTCACTTCAATCTGGAAACAATTCGGTGGTAAAAGTCTTCTCCCCCGTATATTTTTATTAAAAGAAAAAAAATCTCAGACTATAAGAGTGCACAGAAAAAAAAGAATGTATTCCCTGCTAGTAAGTAACTAAAGGCAAGTATTTTTCAGATTGAAGTGGGTGGAGCAAAGTATCCTAGAAATAAAATTAATTAAAACTAAAGAGCAACAACAAAACCAACCAAACTTCAAATAAACTTGAAGCAAATGCTCTCAGGGCCCTGATACATGGAAATGACCATGCCAAAATAGACCACAAAAGAACAAGGATGACACTCAGAAGAGGAGCAACAGCCACTAGAGGACCCAAAAAGAGAAAGTCAATGTCAAGAAGATGCTGTTGCTGTTGGTATCCATCACTACTTTCAGTATCAGTTATTAGAGCCTGTTATTAGCTACTCTTGGTCTGGGGTTTTCAACAACCCTTAGTGAGGAAGGACTTAAAAATAATGTCCAACCCTAGTTGTATTCTTGTTGATCATTTGTTGCCCATGATTATGCATATGTTAGCTGGATGTATAATAAACCATACATGATTTACAATTCGTGGCAGAATTTACACACACATCTTTCACCATCGTTTAATCTGGAAATAGATACTTCTGTTACTGCTCATCCCAGAAACTTTAGGCAACCGCACAGCAAGCAGGAAGAGAGGAAAGGACAAAGGGAGTAAGGGTCACTAACCACATTGTTGTGAGATTTTCTTCCCATCTTGGAAATTACTCAGTTAATACAAAAATGTGACTTGATACAGCACCAGAGATTTTAGAAACAAACGACGACGATGTTAATTATGATTGATGACCCTGACCATATTCTGATTACAATTCGTAATTTCATCATTTGAGTTGTAATTCACTGCCTATTAGCTCATATCAGTGTCTGGTTATAAAAGTGTTCATAATATTTACAGTGAGAGGCCTTAGTGATTACAGTCATATAAATGTGTGAATAATTGAGAGGTTAGGCTGCAGTACACACCTCATCAAGCTTCCCTTTCAAGTTTCAAGTACATATTTAAAGCTCAACACTAGACCTCAATTATCCTTGAATTACCAGCAAGAAAAAAAAAAGAGCTACATTAACAAAGCTGTCAAAAAATCCTCTGCTTTAAATTTACTTGGACAACTGGACAATGGAAATAGTTCACTTATTTAAGGGTTGATTTCATCTGGTAAAGATTCCACTGCATTTAAAAGACAAGAAAAAAAGAACCTTGAAACTTATTGAGTTTCTTTCCTGGCCCCCAAGAAGATAGATGGAAAGTCAATTTTGATAAAACGGGTTGCAAAATTGACTAGATTACTAGATTTATAAAGCAGATTCAATACAATTGATATATAGAGAAGTGAAATATTTATATATGTATGATCCAGCAAGATCATATTAAAGTGGTCTCAATAAATTACAAAGGACCCATCAGTAAAACAATTTGGTGCAATGTGCACTACCCAAAGAGTACAATTAAATACCTATCAACTTTGCTTTAACTCCATAAGAGAAGGTTCTGCAGTTTGGAATTGAAACTAACCCAATATATGTGAAAGAATTCTATCCTTTTGCACTAATAAAAATACATTTCATGTAATACTATTTTAAAGGCTATTTCAATTTTTTAGGAATAACTCCAAACTATTCTCATACAAAAAATGAGAGGGAAAAAAATTGCAGTGAGATTTCAATAATAATAATAATGATAAATTATAAATTACAGTAATAAATAATAATTATAAATAATAATAAATAAATATTATTATTTTATTATATAATATTATTTTAAATAACTCAAAATTCAAAGACTTAATTAAAATTCCAATTCATATTTATTTTTAATATAATGTATTTTGTGATCTGTACAATATTCCAAGCAGAGATGATCTTGGATTATTCCTCTTATGCTGGGTTACTCCTCTTATGCTGGGTTTTTTATTTCAAATCATTCTCTGAGACACCATCCACAGATAGACTTGATGAACTTGATGAACTCCTTATCCTGAACCCCATACTTACATAAAATAATCCACCCCTTTCAAAACAGAATAGATCCCTATTGCCTTGGAATCACACACTTAGGTGATTCCCATTTAAAAACATTTCTCGATTTGTTCCTCTAAGCACCTTACCTTAAATGAAAGTAGCATAAAATAGAAAATGTTAGAATCTTAGCGCTGTGAGGAGCCTAAAGGCCAACTCCTCCCTTCTCTCATCATAAAGAGGGAAGAAAAAAGACTCAAAGGTCTCAGTGACTCATCTCAAGCACATACAGCAGCTCAGGGGCAAAGCCTGACCTGCAGTCCAGCTCTCTGACCCTGACTCTGAGTCTCTTTCCCCGTGTCATCCCCCACCAACATCAGCAGCCACCACCATTTTCCCTCCGAGGCATTCTCTACTGATGAGACACTGTAATTCAATTTAGTAATTGATGGCACTCTACAAGGTAAGGTGGGCAGGTTCAAAGCCAACTGAAGCTAGGCCCCTGTCCTCGGGGGGAGGACAGACATGTTCCCAGATGAGTGTTATCCTCAGTAGGTAACCTCACATAGGAGCTGCCATGGAAACGGCTAGTGCTGGGAAGACCCAGGAGCTGCAATTATTCCAGGTTAGAAGACTAAGAATTCTCTGAAAAGTAGGTGGCATTTGAAGGTGGATGAGGAAGGTTTTGGCAGGTGTCTTGGTATTCATTCTGGGGAATTAGTTTGTTCTGCCATACTCTTTCAATTTTAACCCATGAAAAAAACATAATCAAAAAATATAGTAGACTACATCTAGTCAATGGATGCTGGGTCAGAATGTTACTAAAGACTTAACACGTAAGCCTGTAGACCACTCAATATACATTTATCCATAGCTTTGTCCAAGTTATTTGTACAAATAAATCTGTCCTCAACAAAATGCTTTAATTTTATAGTAGGGCATTAAGGGCATTCTGTCCATTTTATGCATTAAAAAAATGAGGAGCAAAGAGATTGCAGATTTACCCAAAGACACGTGGCTGGCAAGTGGCAGAACTAAGGCTAAAACCCATTTCCCCTCTGAAGTCTCCTTGTATTTTCCATATCACCATGTTGTCTTTACAAGTTTACTGCTTTTAAATCCTTTTTATATGCATTGAATGAGATGGAAGAAGGATAAATGCAAGGTCACAAACTTTCAGAATACCACTACGAAACCAAGTTTGAAAAATCAGATATAGCTGTTACACACCATGGACTCAGTCACAACCCACCATCCAAATTGTGATCAGCAACCTAATGTTATCGGGCAGTATCCTCCAGACATGGAAAATCTGGCATTACGTATATGTTCATCTTCTTTCCTAAGAAAACTGGAAACACCTGGATCATGTTAGGTCACTTCTGGGTTTCTACAGCTGGATTTTATGCTTCTCCCCTCTTAAGGAGTTGACAATCTGGAAAAATCTTGACAGTCAGCCAAGAAAACGAGAGCCTTTCATTTTGAACATGGACATTTCTATATGTTCTGGCAAAGGAGTGGGGAGAGTGAGATGGAAATTATTCCTTATGGTGTACAAATAAAAGTGGGGGCAATAAGAAAGATGGGTCATGACCCTTATGCAAGAAAAACTACCCCATTTTCCTCCTAAACAATCCTTTTTGGCTTTAACAAGTAGCTGCATTACTCAATAGCCTTGGTCAGTTGTGCCCAGAGGACAGTAACTTCCAGCTGCCTGTGTTTCGATTGGGCCATCTCCTGTGTGGTCCATGCAGTTGGGCCTCTGCTCTGTGGTTCCTCTACCCTCTCTCAAAGAGATACTTGAAAATCTCTCTCCAAGCAAAGGGCAGGGGGCCAAGGGTGGGGCAACTCTGCTTACTCTTGAAGCACACTATTTCTCTGGTTGAAAAGCTTCTGATGTAAAATTAGTCATCAATTTAGCTATTTTTTTCCATGAGCCTGAACTCTGGCTTTCTGAATGTAATGTGTAGATGTAAAATATCCAAACCACGGGAAAAGCTGCAGTTTCCACAACATGAATATTGAAGCCAGCAACATTCAGAGCAAATTCGACATTAATCAAATATCACATCCCAACCCAGGCTGTAAGCTGAAAAGTCACTATATCGAAAACAAGAAAAGGAGGTTCCCTGCCCAAGGGAATATGAAATATTCTGAAACTGAGTGTGAAACAAGGGCTCTTTGGGTTTGAGCCTACAGCAAGAACAGGCCAAGGTGTATGTTTGGGTGGGGTGGTAAATGCTGCTTTGCATTTGCCGATTATGAAATACATGTCTGAGCCAGCAGGGAGAAAGCCAAGGCAAGGGTGAATTCCACCTGCTGCTGTCTGATTTCTTTGATCAAATTGGCTATTTACCTTTAAGTCTATTTCCCACCAATGTGTAGTTCAGTGCTCGTGAGCAGCTAGAGTTATGTATCCCTTGCTAAAATGTTCTTTCCACATGGGCAGTCCTGGTCATACACCTGATCTACCCCAATGCTGTACTTTTCATCTATTTCGTCACACCTGCATGCTGACTTCTGTCCAGCCTTTAAAAGCAGGTTCTACACTTCAGCTTTATTCTTGCAGTCATCCAAAACATTTCTCTATTGCTCCTGATCTTTCATCATTCTGGTTTCACCCAGCTCCTAACTCTTGACTTTGCCTCCCATCAGCCAACCTGAAGGCTGCCCCTTCGATTTAATGGTGGCACTTGGGTTTGCAATTTTTAAGCCTCCATGCTCCCCAAAGACTCATCTTTTGACTCTGACTTTTTCCACACTTGGACATTTATTTGGTAACTTCCTCCTCTTTCTCCAAACTGCAACCCTGACCAGTCCTAGTCCCCGTGAAGTTGCAGGGGTGAGGTGGTAATGCATATCATTACTCCATTGCAAGGCAGATTGTTACCTTATTAAGGAGCCACCAACCATGGGATTAAGCAGAAATACTACCCTCCTTTTGAGATGGTCAGAGGAAACAAGAAGACGTTAATGAAAAATAGCAAAAAGAAAGAAGAAAAAGAGTAGCTGTAAGGAGCATTCCTACCTCCTCATTGTCGATAGCCAAAAGTGGCAATGTTTTCTCCTGTGTAGAGAACTCTGGTGCTACTCTTAAGGGATACTGTAAACATTCTCTGCCTTTGATGAGATAATACTCACAATATCAATAGCCACAATATTTCAGAAGAGCATTCCAAATATGGTCATTGCCAGGGCCACAAACAAAGCCATTAGAAGAATGTAAATAGCATGCTCATACATTTTGCTTGGAAGGTGAGGAATATGTAAAAGTAACTCTCAATCAGTCAGAGAAGGCATCGGACAAGAGGATGGGTTTTTAAGGAACTTGAAAACTAGCAGAGAGGCAATTTAGAAAGCCTGGCAAAAGAGGCGATTTCAAGGCTAAGAGACTCCAGGAACGCACACGTAGAGCTGGGCATGGCGCATGGATGGAGAGAAAGGATACTGTGGAGGGAAGCATGCAATGGGGAAGAGGAAATAACAATAGCTTCTGCTCATTACTCATTAAAAAAAAAAAAACTCAAGATTTAGAAAGGATGGGTGACGTGCTGCACCCGGCTTATGCCCCGCCACAGTTTGCACTCAGCCATGGCTTCCAGCTGCTGGTGACTCTTGAGGAAGCTCGCCCAGCTCCAAGCACAGTCTGGGAGGCCACAAGGAGAGGTGTTGATCCTCACCGGAGGAAGGTCTCATGGCGGCTGTCTGCATGCTGGACTAGCCAGGCTTGCTGCAGCAGGTGCCCTTGGAATCTAACATAATGTGTGAATATGACCAAAAGCACCTTTCCTCACACCTCATGCCTAGCGACTCCTGCCTCTTGCCGAAGCCTTTGCTTTAGTCACCATGGTGTGATATGCCATGGACCCTCTTGGCGTTCACATACATGCACTGGTGCACACTGGTTTTGCAGTATGCAGGAAGGGTTGCCAGCAGGGCCCTTGGCCTACTCCTGCTTGCTGTGTGCCCATTATGCTGTGGCTCTTGCTGGTGAGGTGACTACTAACGTGGGTTTGGGTTTCCACAGTGGCTGTAGGAGGACCAGGTCATACAACCCAGAAGTACAGAGAAGTCACAGGGCACGCTTTGACCAATGAGAGATGGGAGATGATGGATAAATGTTCTTCTCCTCCTTCCCCTGGGTGCACTTGGGACACAGCAATTCATGTAGTCTCTCTAAAGATGCCCTGAAAGATTGAGGAATCAACGGTACTGTCACAGAGCTGTGGCCAGCTTGGAAAGGTCCCCTTTGTATCTGCTCTTCCTCCCGTCTCCTGTGCTGCCTCCCTCCCTTTTCTCTTCATTATTGTTTCTCTAGGATGACACTTCCCATTAAACTGACAATGCATAAAATTTTGTCTCAGACTCTATTCCTAGGCTCACAGCGGATTAAAATAAGTGTCATCCCTAATGTTGCACCACCTGTAAGTGGCAAAGCTGGGATGTGAAGCCAAGCCTACTTAACTATGACATGTAGAGGTACAGAGACCCCAGGTAGCCGTATACACAAAGGAAAGAGTAAGACTAAGGAAAAGACAAGGATAGGCCTGTCTGAGCTCCTAAAGAAGAAATGAGAACAGAAACAGGGACAAGCACCATGCTCTGGAATTTTGTCTGTCTGCATCCAGAGAAAAATTAAAGCCACAGGGTCTTCTGTCTTCCATCCTTCCATCACAAGCTGTCTTGTAGTTATTGGTGGTCTGGATTATCCTAGGAGAAGAAATTACCTAACGAAGATATCAGAATTTTGTTTCTGTATAATTTTCACTCTGTTTAAGTACTTCCAAGTGCACTCTCTCTAAAATGGGCACAAAACATGATTGGCTACTTCACAAAAGACTGTTTACACTATCTCTTTGATATTAAGAGAAAGACTGTAATTTAAGGATCTTGACCACAGGACACCAATTACCAAAATTCTTGTATCTTGTATTTCTTTTGTTATCTTCTCCCTTTATATAAATTCTTCAAGAACTTTTAAGGAAAAAATTTCTACTTGGGGTTTAACAATAGAACAGTCTCCTGAAAAAATCTATCATCTTTAGCAAAGAGATATAATTTTTAAGATGTGTGTATCTACTTTGATTTCTTGTATTGTCTTTAGAAGCTTTTGATTTTCACATTGAGCCCTGACATTTCAGTAACTGAAAAAAAAATCTCCAACACACATTTGCCAGCTCTACCTCATGGATCTAGAAATAATTTTCTCCAGTTGTGAGGAAGATGGATCACATATTACCAAATAAATTTCTGTGGTTTCTCTTCTAACAAATTATGCATCTTCTCCCTGGAGTGCTATTAAACAGATGATACAATAATTCCCTTGGACTCTAGCAATCCTCCTAGCTCATCCTCTTGAACTCTCATTTGTCTCTATAACATGCCTGGACTCAGACAGCCTCACTGCTGTCTCATTTATCCTCTCGCAGATACCCTGTCCCCCATTTCCTTCATTTGATCAAGGAAAATTCATTAGTAATGATCACAGAGGAGCCTCCTTGTTCACAAAGAAACACCATGGCCATCAGAGAAAACTAAAAATATTTTATCCCTTCTGGAACCCTTAACAGGATTCCAGAAATGTCTAGAAATCAATGATAAGCCTGGTATTAAAATCTTTCTTTTCCTGCAAATATGCCCAAATGTACAATCTTAAAGGTTAAAAAAAAAAAAATCTTGAGCTGAATCCATTTGGAATTTGCAGCTTAGAAGATTGGTTTCCACACCATCAGATCTTCAAGGAAGTACCGGGAGAGCTTGAGGTCCATTAGTAAACTAGTTAAATGAAATGCTTGGAATCATCACTTGGATAAATAAAGTACAATCTCCTCTCTCTCCCTTAGCTTCTCTTGGCCATCACTATTGTTGTAAAATTTTATGCAATTAAAATAGAGATTAAGGACAGCTTTGAATAGGAAAAGAAGTCACTTGTCCAAGTCCAAGAGGATAGCCGAGAGGTGTATGCGGAAGTGGAGAGTATTGTCCAGCTCTGTGCCTTGATTATGAGGTTGGGAGTGAGTCTTTCAATAACTAAAAATGCATCTATGGGCTTCATGCACTTTTGGGGCTTGTGAAGCCATATTCTCTTTCCTTGCCCAACTGCCAGCAGCAGAGGCACCCCCAAGCCCTGTGTCTTCATAAGAGCAATTGCCATGTGTTGGACAACACTGCTGCAGAGGACCACTTGTCCACTAAAGAACTCCATCCTCTCATAAAATAATCACTATATAATCACTGTAACATGCCTGGACTCAGGCAGCCTCACTGCTGTCTCATTTATCCTCTCGCAGATAGATGATAGAATCAAATGGATTTTAGCTTTCAAAACAAAAACATTTGGTCTACTTTTTTTTTAATTGTATTTTAAGTATTTTGCTTTTTTTTTTTTTTTTTGTTTACCTTGACTTCAATGGCTTCTTGGCATCCTTTAAGTCACTGCAACACCACCAAGTGATTCACATGCCACCCAAAGTTTACAGACCAAAGAACTTTCAGAGAAAGTACCTCCTTCCCAAAGAGGGAAGACTATGAATTCTGTCACCTTTCTGTTGGAAGGAGAGTCACCACGTTGTTCCTACTATGAATCCAGCTTTCGTACTGTGACTGTGACTGAAGTTGAGAGGGAACCAGGAAGGAATGAGCTGTGGCCTTTCCAACAATATCCGGTATTGGAAAAATAATCTATATTTGTTGAGATTTCGGGTTGAACACACAGCAGAACCGTACAGTCGGAGTCAAGGAAGCCCTTTCTCCCAGAAAGAATTCTGTCTGACTGAGGGTCCAGGGGGAAAGTCACACCTACAAAGCCGTCCATCTCCACAGTGTAAAGGGAGAAATCTGCTGACCTCCTATGAATCCTTTCCCTCAAGTCTATACATAGGGAAATGCCAACATGGTTAAAAGAAAGGACAAAGTGAAAAAAGAAGTCTTATTGGTAATAATGACCATTCTTTCCTGGGAAATGCTCATAATTCTCAACTTCTTGATGGTTTTTCTGACTCCTGATTTTTTTTTTTTTTGCTATACTCAGATGACTTTATATTGTCTTCCCCTTTGGGTGGCAGAATTTAATGGGAATATTGGCAAAGAAGAATGCATTCAGAAAGGAGAAGGCAGCAAATAATTTTTGAAAGATATTACAACACTGAAAGATCTGGTAAGAGAGTCACGTGAGGAATCACTGAGCTTATAGAAGAAATGTAGCTGACCAATGCTATTTAAGAAGGGATCATTATAGCACTTCTGTGTGGAAGGGAAGGAAAGGCTTAGCTGTGTAACCCTTCAAGACAGAACTACACCTAAGAGTCAGCATATATAAAAAATTAGCCGGGTATGGTGGTGCATGCCTGTAGTCCAAGCTACTTGGGAGGCTGAGGCAGTATGATTGCTTGAGCCCAGGAGTCTGAGGTTGCTGTGAGCTAGGCTGATGCCACAGCACTCACTCTAGCCAGGGCAACAAAGTGAGACTCTGTCTCAAAAAAAAAAAAAGAGTCAGCATAATAGGAAGAAAATTTTAGTTTTAAGGAAAAACAATAGAGTTGTCTAATATTAGAATATGCTGCATAAAACAGCAGTGAACTTTTCAACATTGGAAATATTTTAATAAAGGCTAGATGACTCCTTGTCAGAAATATTACTAAGGGAATGTCTCCTTGGAATGATAATCGAAATATTTCCAGCTAAAAGTTTGTGATTCTCTAAGTACCAATCAGCACTGGCAATTATGATTAAAATTTTTCAAAATAAAAAAAAATCTGGAACCAAATCATCAAATTTACACAAAACTACCTTTCAAGTAAAATTATTCATGTATTTGTCCACTTACCAAATAATTCTTTAAGCACCTAGAATATGCCTGTATGTTTCATAGGTGCTGCAGTACAACGATGGAAAAGACAGATGAGGACACTCTCCTCATGGCACTTGCATTCCTGTGGGGTACCACACAATAAATGTTTTCACAAACATATATAAGGTGAATTCAGACAGTGATAAATTCTATGAATAAAATAAAATAGAATAATAGGATAGAGAGTTGTGGGGGGGGGCACCACTTTAGCCAGGGTGAGCATGGAGGTCCACCCTTGGAAAGCATCATTTGACCTTAAGACCTGGATGAATAGAAGCAGTTGGCCATGCTAAGGTCTGGGAAAGAGAGGTTCAGGCAGGGGAAAGAGCAAGTGGAAAGCTCCCAAGGCAGAAAGGATCCAGAAATAGAATGAGGTGGAATCAAAGAGAAAGGAAAGATCCAGGTAATATAGGACTATATAGACCATGGTAAGACATTTGGACTCTACCCCTATTGCAGTGTAAAGCCATCCCAAAGTGATAGCAGGGGAGTGATGTGGTCTGATTTACTTTTTAAACTTTCTCTAGCTGTTTTGTAGAACACAACTGTCAGGAGTCAAGGGTGGAAGGAGGAGGGCCAGTTAGGAATCTGTCACAGTGGTCTAGGTGAGAGCTACTGAGGGCTCAGGAAACAATATAATTCAAATAGGATATTGACTGCTTAGACATGCCACCAGTCTAAATGCTGTTCAGAGTCCAAATGATTGAATTGTGCAGGGGCGTATGTGCATACGTATATAGGTATGCATGTGTATGTACATGTACACCTTGAGGAGGGAACATATAGTATTTTCAAACTGAGAAGAGGAATTAACTAGAAAGCACTTGTTGACACTCAAGTATGGATCAAATTAAAAAGGAATTTAGCAAAAAAAAAAAAAAACAACAGGAAAACATGCACATTTTCATTTTATTTGCCTCAAAAACACTCTCCCAATAGGTTTTTCAAAGGAAAGTCAAAAACCCATCGTGTCTTGCTCCATAATTAGATTTAAATGACAATGAAATTGGTATTTATGACACCTGCTGGGATGGACTTCCTTCTCCAGCTGTGAGAAGACAACACAGGAACAAGCCACAGACTCAACCTGGTGACCTTGTCATGGCCCACCGCGGGGCCACAAAGAACAATTAATATCACAAGTGAGAGACTCCTCCAGGTTTGTTTATCAAACAGGATAGAAATAAAAAGCTGACTTACAAGTGTTCATTCTCAGTTTTTGTATTTTACTTTGGGGGGAAATATGCAGTTGTTTGGAAACTGCAGGTGATATGGCCCATTCAAATCAGGATTTAAACATTGGTTTTATGTGCAGATGGATAAGCCATCAATCACTTGGCTGTAGGTGGAAAATCTTTGCTTAAGTCATCAACACTCCCAAGTGTAATCCTACCTGTGTTAAGCAGGGGGATTTCTGTTTTTCTACTGTGATTTGATATTGAGAAATAACATAAGCAGATAAGCTTTATAGCAGCACTAGAAAAAAAACTGTCATTTCTAGCAAATGCAAACCACTGGGCTCCATGAGCTGGCCCCTGGCTCATGGTCCATGTGTGATGATAATGTGGCAGAACCCAGACCGTGCAGAGAAAGCTGAGCAAGAAAGCAGAGCAGTGGAAACAAACAAGGGGAAAAAGTGGTGGGGCAAATGGAATCAATGAGATCAGAGGCCAGCTGGCTCTCAAATTTTCAAAATTATTTGTTTACTATTTTTTCTAATTTATTTAAATTTGACAGCTAATTCAGGAGATTTAAGTCATGCCTAAGGGCTCTGTGCTCAAGCAGGTCACATCCAGAGTGGTCCTGACCCTTGTGTCACGCCCATTTCCATTGTTAAAACTCCAAGGAGGATTGTTATCATTTAATGCCTACTCAATGGTTTAGTCTTGGGAGCAACTCACAATACCCCTCCTTTTTACCTCTTCTCACCCTTGTGACACCAAAGCCTCATATGGCTCCACCCACTCTTTTCCTGTTCACATTTGCTATAGTTTGGTTTGTTTGACCCCTCCAAATGTCATATTGAAATTCCATCCCCAGTGTTTGAGGTGGGGCCTGGTAGGAGGTGTTTGGGTCCTAGGGGCAGATCCCTCATGAATGGCTTGGTGCCCTCCTCAAGATAACTAGTGAGTTTTTGTTCTCTTAGCTCCACAGAGAGCTAGTTATTCAAAAAAGCCTGGCAGCACCTGCAACCCCCCCACCTCTCCACCTCCACCCCCTACCCCCACGTTTCTTCCTCTCTCACCACGTGATCTCTGCACACGCTGGCTCCCATACCCCTTCCACCATGAGTGGAAGCAGCCTGAGGCCCTCACCAAAATCAGGTGTTGGTGCCATGCTTCTTGCATAGCATGCAGAATTGTGAGCCAAATAAACTTCTTTTTATAAATTACCCAGTCTCGGGTATTTCTTCATATCAACACTAAACAGACTAAGACATTTCTCACCTTCCTCCAAAAAACAGCTGGAAATTCTAGTCAATAGTAAGGATGGTAGTTACAGACATTCACCTTTGTTATGGCTAATTCCTATGTGATCATTATTCAGTGTTTGGAAAAGAGATTTACCATTGAAGCAAACATATATATGCATGTACAGATATGTCTAATATGTATGTTGTAAAAAAAAAATCGGGAGGAAAAAGCCACAAACTGGTGATGGCTACCAACATAGGCATCACTTAAACTGGGTTTATAATCCAATTCAATTCTGAATAATAATCATAGATTAGCAATACAGTTTAATGGTTAAGAACAGTCTTAGACCCAGACTGCCTAGATTCAGACCTTGCCTCACTACTTTAATAACTTCCTGGGCAAACTTTGGTAAGCTAGTTAAACTCTCTGTACCTCAGTTTCCTCATTTGGGGTGACAATATTACCCACTCCAAAATTTTTTTGAATATTAAATGAGGTAACATATGAAAAGCGCTTAAAACAATCCACCGTACGTAGTAACTGTTATGTGTTTGTTATCATCATCATCATCATCATTGTTGTCCTCATCATCAAGATATGACTTTCTAAAATTAGGAAACAAGCTATAATATGTTATCCCAATATTAGTGATTATTATAAGAAAGAAATACTCTTCTTCAAAGATTTCTCTTCCCTCAATTTGATAAGGAAAATCCCCATCTGTTACTTGGCACATCAATCCCCTGAGACCCCCACCCCACATGGAAGACCCACATCAGCAAAATACTAACCTATTACCAGGCCCATCAACTAATCTGCTACCTGACGCATCAGCATAACAGTAAATCTATTATCTTACACATCAACTAACCTATTACCTGGCGGGCATTAACCACTTGACACCCTACCCCCCAGACCATCACAACTTAATAAAAGTGGGAAATATTGGGTAGACGGGGCTCAGAATTTGGTGGTGAGGCCCCTCTGAGCCCGCCGGCAAATAAACTTTGCTTCTCCAACTCTCTGTGTGCTGCTCGGTTTGTCCTCGGGACCACTTGCTGTAACGTTGCTGTAACAAATTCAATTGAAAACATTTATTCTGTCAATTCTTTTGAGTGCTTACTATGTGCTAAGCACTGTTTATGTACTGAGTGCCAGGGACTAACATATGCAAGACAGACAAGGCCCCTGGTCTCATGCAGCTTACATTCTAGTGGGTTGGGCACTGTACGTGGTTCATCTGTGCCATGAACCATTTCAAAGAAGTGTGAAAGAAGAATCTGTTTTAAAGAATGAAAGAAATACAGTTATCCCTGTCCAAAGGCAAGAGATTAATGTGTTAATGTCCTTTAGAGCTATAGCTTGATCACATCAGTCCTATATAAATATATCACTTCTGTTTCATGAGCCACCAAAGACTTTATATTAATTTTCCTCACACTGGTCTGCTTTCTTTACAAGGTGCCTCTTCAGAAGGAGAGTGTACACTATGAGGCTCCCTTACCTCAAACAGTCACACATTTGACTATGGAAGACAGAGAAATGTGAACAGTAGTCAGCTCTGAACAGATTCTGAAAGAATTCATCAGCAGGTTATTTTCACACACAAAGAGAAGGAAATGCCTAATCAAGCCCCATTATAATTTCACTTTCGTGGGGAAATCTTAACTCAAACTACAAATAGAGAAGGCTGGCCTCTGGCAAAGAGATCCAACACCCCTACCTATGTGCATGGGTTTAAAAAAATCATAATATTGAAACTCAGAATAAGTTTAAGGCACCTAACTAAAGTCCAGCAGTGTAGGTTCCAATCTCATGCAATCTATAGGCAAATCATCGAATCTCATAGGACCTTAGTTTCCTCTTCTATAAAATGGGACAAGAGTCCCTACCTTGTTTATCTCCTAGTTAAGACTCAAATGAAATAGCATTATAGAAAATAGGGCATGGTACCATAGGTGATGCTCTTTATGCTGGGGCAGGAACCATGTAGAGACGGTAGAGATGGACCATGTCAGTCAGGGTTCAACCCGAGAAGCAGAAGCAGTAGAGATTTGTTCCAGGGACGTGGCCTTGTGGGAGCTGGATAAGCAGTCTGTAAGGCTGTTGTCACCACGCGTGATGCTGGAGCTGTGTCCACAGAGCAGGCAATCACGAAGAGAAGATGGGTGCAAGGAATATATGAAGGGCAGGCTGGAAGCCATAGACACAAGGTGGCCCAATCTTGGTAACAGACAGAAGTCTTTGCCACATAACTAAGCACACGCCTGGCCCAGGAGTCAGAGAAATGGAAGCAGAATTCAGGGGAAAACTGCTTCACACCAACCACAAATCGACTCAAGAGATCAGCACCAGTGTGTGAGCTCTCAGATGGCTGCCACTTCCCTCCCGTCCTCCAAATCTCCCAAGAATTTTCCTTGTGGTTCCTCCGTCACCAGAAACACATAAGAAAGTGAATTCTGGGAAACGCAGTTCAGCCTAGCCAAGTTGATATACTATAAAGCATCATAAAACCCTTGATTAGGACTGAGAAATTGACATTGCAATTTTCACATTCTTACCCAGACAAATGTCACTTAGTGCTAAAGCTCTGATACGTGTCTACTGCAGTGGTTAAGAGCAAGAGCTTTGGAGTCTTCCTGACCCAAGTTCAAATCCAAGGTTTACCACTTTTTTGTTTGGGACAATCGAGCAAGCAAATTATTTAACTCTCTGTGTCTCAGTTTCCTTATCTCTAAAATTGGGATTATAATGCCTGTCTTATCAGTCAGATCAAAGATTAGAAAAATGATGTAGGTAAAATGTTAGTACAATGTCTATTAGATAGTCAGTGCTCAGTAGTTGATAACTGTTTTTATTGGTTGAGTCACTTACTGTTAACTCATAAGAGCTAACCACATTAGGGTCAAGTATCTGAAGAGATTTCCAGAGATCTCTTTCTCTACTCAGCCTCAAGTATGCTTAAGGGGAGTGCAAAAGAAGTATTCAAAGAACACTCTTAAGGCAAATAAGAATGAAACCAATTTATACATCAAATTATAGAAACTGACTATTTTCATATTTTCCCAGCTGCCAGAGATATTTGCTGAAAGAACATTGGTA
This sequence comes from Avahi laniger, assembly GCA_963575035.1. Lineage (NCBI taxonomy): Eukaryota > Metazoa > Chordata > Mammalia > Primates > Indriidae > Avahi > Avahi laniger. Next base: position 24,086 of record CAUYSK010037867.1, read on the forward strand.
TTTTGAAGCAATGTGCTTCCAAGTTGACTCGCATCATGGATTCATCAGAAAAAGCATTTGACAGGGAAGCCAAATTATGTTGGACAATATATGCCAGGAAATAGAGTTATGAGTATGGACTCTGGGGAGAGATTGCCTGGGTTCAAATCCTGGCTCTACCATTTATTGTGCTTAAGCAAGTTATATAAACTTTCTACCTCATTTTTTACATCTGTAAAATGGAAATAATACCAACATGCATGTCATACAATCCCTGTAAGGACTAATGAGTTAAAAATGCATAATATGCTTAGAATAGTAAGCATAGTAGTCATCATGTAAGCACTTGCTATCATCATTGTCGTCATTACCCACAGATCTCTCATCTTCTTTTAGCCAGGAACCATCTCCCGTAAACTCAGGTCCTTCCACGCCCAACAGGAAGCATAAAAGCAAACAAAGAAAAACTGACCTCCACCCAAGGACCAGTGTCCGACTCTCTAACACCTGCGCTCTTACTTATGGTGACCTGCCTGCTCCTTTTTGCCTAGACAGCCTCCTCCAGGTTTGACTCCTCACCTACCCAGACCTGGGGAATCCATTAGTTTTATATTTAACAGGATTTCAGGACCTTCCTCCTGGCCAGTTGTGGCCAGCTCTCACTCACGCTCCAGAGTCACAGTCCATTAGAAAGGGCTTCCATGACACCCTTGTGCCTAAAAAGAATCGATGTAATATTTTTCCACTACTTATTTAACAAATCAAAATAATGGACTATTTCGTGGTCTCATTGTCCTAAAGGAGATGCAGTTCTCAAGCTCTTAGCTCACCCATTGGAAAGTATCAGATCTTTGCAAAATTGAGTCTTGCTGCTCTATAAAGAAAGGCCATGGCTTTTCTCAAATGTTTGCTTTTCCACACTTGCACCTGCACGTCACCATAATACTATAACTTAACAGAGATTAAATAGATATGTGTCTCATTCAGAACACAGAAGCTTAAGAGGAAAGAACTCTGTTTTTAAAAGAGATTCCTATAAATTATTTAGCAAATTTGAGCATATAACCCATCCAAAGTGCTAGCACATTTGCTTCAAGCAGCCAATTTTGCAGGCAAAGCTGTGGTTTTCTTGTTCCTTCTGTGAGCTGTGGCTGCTGTTTCCTCATGGCCCAGCCCTCAGTGAGACACGAACCAGGGATGTATTTCTCATTTGTGCATAAAAGCAAAAGCGGTTTCCTTGAATTATGAGCCCCAAAGTTCCAAGACGCTTACAGTCTGGGTGGCCACACAGGTATAAGTGCATAAAAGTCTGTTCTTAGCATGGCTCAACAAGTAAACGTATCCACTTCAAACATGCTCTCTCTGGGAACATGCTAACAGCACTCCATCAGGGAGAGGCATATTTGTGGTCACAACATACTACAGCAATGGTACAAGGTGACACACACCAAGAGAAGTTAGAACACCAAAGCGAAAAATAAGTCCAGCTCCTTACAGGAAAGGATGCTTTAGCTCCCTGCCCCCTCCATCCTCCACTGAAACATCGTAGCTCCTTGGAATTCAACAGCAAAACCAAATGGAAGGTCGTCTCTGTGAACTCAGCCATAAGCCCAACAGTAGCAGAAGTTAAAATCTAGACTTTCAAAATGAATAAAAAGTTAATATGCATGAATTTTTTGAGAAAGGGCATTTTAATTTTTGGTTAATTAACAAAAATAGAGATTCTTCTAGAAAAGGACTTGGAGAAGGAAGGCTCCTGTTGGCCATGCGTGGTTGCTTTAGTGGTGTGTGTGCATCAGGACATGGGTCTGGGAAACAGTGAGCTAGCACAGACTTCAGCAGGCCCTGGGCCACCCTCAGAGACTGAGGGCCACTGTCACTAAATGTGTCACCTCTGCTCTACTGGACTAGGGGAGAGAAGGACAGGAGGGAATTTGGCCGCCTGGAATAAATGTATGTTCTTCAAATTGAGGAGATTCCTTTTCTCTTCTGAGTGGTCCTGGGACCCCAGAAACTTGTTCTTCTAAAAGTCAAGAGATAGTTTTAAAAGTTATAACTACTTGCCTGGAAGTTAATTCAAATTGGAAGTGCCCAGATTCCTATGCTTGTTTTTCTTCCAGTGCACCTAAGAAATAGAATTATTCTTAATTATAAAGTACATATTTGCCCATTAAAATAAAACTACTAAACTAAGTAACACCAAGATATGCCATTATGAATGCATGAATTTGATTCTGTTTGGTTATATGTGCACTTGAACTAAGATTGCCTACAGATGTATTTCTGACTATAGAATAGATACACCCCTAAACAGTTGCCAGGAAATCTTTGAAAGTAGAAATGTATCTGTAGAGTGCTGGGAGAGCTCATTATTTCCAAGAGCTCTGAGATGAATTATTTAATAGAGAAACAGTGTGTATTTATGGAGGGCCTAATGGGTAAAGGATATGAAAGAAATATAAGACATGATCTTTGCTCTCAATCAGATTTCAATTCAGGAAATTGTTTCAAAAATTTAGATTTTCATTTATTGAATTTTTTTAAAAAGGAGGCCACCTATACAGCATCCAAGAAGTCCCAATCTCACCTTATGTCAGGGAAGCAGCCTGTGATAAGGCCCTGTGGTCAGATAATGCTCCTTCTTCATAGCTGGGGCAGTTTTGAACTTCCTAGGTATCTAGGACGATCCAACCTGCAAAGGTGATTGCCTAGGATCAAGTAACCTCTAAGGAAGATTGAGCAGCCACTCCTTCTCCTCCTTCCATTGCCTTCTCACACCACATTGCCTTTGTTCACACATCGCACACACACAGGCATCTGGAACATGCACACGCGCACACACACACACACACACACACACACACACTCACACAGTTTCTGGTGTCTTAGACCACACTTTTTGGTTATCTCAGGCCTTATAAGAATGAGTTAAACATCACCAACCCATTCGCCAGGCCCACACTGACTTCATTTTCCTCTTTATCTCCCCCAATCAGAGGAGTATCAGAGGCAAAATAGGGAGGTCTCTCTGAGCCCCTCACATCACACCACGTCAGCAGCCCTGGTCTATGTCTAGACTCTGCTCTATCTTGAACAAAATGGGAACCAACTCCCTGTGGCACAGCTGTAGAGATTCTTCACTCTGTTGGTTCAGATGGCTGCGAGGACCCTGGTGGTCTCCTAAACCTGGTTTAAACAACACAGGTCCAGTGGTGGTTTAATGTCAGTAAGTGAACCAGGCATAATGCTGTACTCTCAGAACCCAAGGTCTAGCCCACTCTCAGGCGGAGGGAATGACACTATGGCAGGGGTGGTCCCATGGTAGGGATCACCGGGACCACCACAGAGGCTGCCTACCAGTGTGGCTATCACACTCCAAGTCAACACATAGAAATCTCTTCTCTTCATTACCGCACTCTCTTTGATGCTACATACTTCATGTAGAGTATTCCAAGGTAGAAATGAAATAATTTGTTACTTGAACAATTCCCTATTGCTGAATATTTGTAAAATTTCTAATTTCCCACTAATTTTGCAATAAACATCCTTGAACACATACATTTTCAAACTGACCCACACTTATTTCTGGGGATCCATTTCTAGAAGTGAAACTGCTGAGCCAAAGGATCTGCACAATTTAGTTATTCACACATGTTGCCAAATTGCCTTCCAGAAAGGTTGTATCACTTTACTTCTCAACAATTTCTGACTAATATTTTGAATACTAAAATGTTTTAATATTCCACTTTGCCACCGCACAAGAAATGTTGGATGAGTGCCGCTTCTTCCTACGACCTTTTTCCAGCAAGGGCTTCACTAACTCCCCGGCCAGGTGTTTGATGATCTGAAGATGTAACCTCTTCACCCACATATTTTACTTAATTCCTCCTTCTTACACAGCTTTTCTCATTCATTGGAGAGATGTTGGTGAGGGATGTATTAGCTAGGAAAGACTAAGTAATGCTGCAGTAACAAACGAAACTAAAAATCTCAATGGCTTGCACATGAAAATTTATTTCTTGTTCACACCGTTAGGTGTCCACGTTAGGTGTTTTTTTTTTTTCTTTCAATTTTTCTTTTTTAATTTCAGCATATTATGGGGGTACAGATGTTTAGGTTACATATGTTGCCCTTGCCTCCCCCCTCTCCCCCAAATCCGAGTTTCAAGCATGTCCATCCCTTGGATGATGCGCATTGCACTCTTTGCGTATGCAAATATCCGTCCCTTCCTCCCCCCTCTCCCCTCCCCCCTGCCCGACATCCAATAGATGTTATTCTTATATGTACACTTGTGTGTTGATCAGTTAATAGGTTTTGAAGGGCTCTCCAGAGCAGCTTTCCCTCCTAAGGTGACCCAGGGATCCCACCTGGCTCTATCAGGTGGTTTCCCCACATCAACACATGTTCTCTTTGGTTGGAATAGGGAAGGGAGAGCTGAAGGATTATGTAAGAGCTTTTAACTACCTCAGCCAGGAAGTGACATACATCACTTCACTCAAAGTGCATTGACCAGAACTGCTCATGAAACCCCGCCCAAAGATTTTGATGAATGTTCACTTTTTAATTTCATTTTTACCTTTACTAAATATTAAATAACTAATGTCATTAAAATTTAACAGTTTAATAATTGGACATATAATATGGTGATAAATATATAATATTGATAATTTATTTAATATTTATTAAATGATACCTCTGTTGCAAAACACAGTACATGTTTTTATGAATAATGGAAGTTTCTCTCAATGGGCCCAGATATTGGCAGGAAATCTATAGCCTTGCCCTAACTTTGGTCTTTGGTAAAGTCATATAAAAATACAAAAGTAAAATTGTACATCACTGACCTTGCCTTGCTTCATACAGACAGACATGTGCCACTTTGTTCCACATGTTGAAACAGCCGTTGCCAGATGATGTATTTTTTCAGTGGACACAATTTGGCACTGGGCTTTTCCACCTCTCCTGTTTCTAATCATCTATTGCCTGGGCATGTCAGGGTCAAGCTTAAAGACTTGCTAGAACTGGATTCAAGATTTACGAGAACGAGATGTAACCAGGCCTCTCCCAGAGGTTTGGGAAGAACAGCTGGAGTCTGGCCCTTCGCATCACGACAAGAACTATTAAAAACTCAAGCAGTTGTTTTTTTTTTAAGACGACTGTAGAAAAGCAGAAAGTAATCCAAAGAAATATCAAAGGCATCTCCACAAGGGGCACCGTTAGAGCAAAAGATTCTAAGGGCTCTGACTCTCTACCTCACTCCCCTTTCAAACTCTTTGTAAACAAAAAGCAAAAATTACTAGGGTTGAACTGTGGATTTTTCTCCCTTGACCCATTCCTGAATGGAGCTGAATCATTCCCACTGAAAGCAGTGAGGGGCTGTTTTGTTCCCCAGGCCCCACCCTGTGCTGATGTAATGCACCACGGCTGTGTTTTTCTGATGAGTGTGCTAGGGAGGGTCCTCGCTAGGAAGAGAGAAGCGGCTGCCCAAGCGCTCCCGGAATGGCAGGGAGAGAGAGGAGGCCTGGGAGCACAGATGGCTGCACGCAAGGGACTGACTGGACTGACAGCTCACGCTGAGTATTGGCAAGCTCACCTTGCCCATCCTCCTCCTGCCCCTCCGCGACCGAACCCTCTCCCTCCAAGACCATCCATCCCTGAGAGCTCCTCACTCATCACCAGAGAGCTCTGGTGTCTTTGAACTGGTTCCTGCAGCCGCACTTCCCTTCCTGTGCGGCATGAGACAGCGAAGCCCACCAGCCTGAGTGCGCCTGCCAGTCCCGGTGCCTGGGTTCGCGTCCCAAGGAACAGGAAGCAGCTCCTGGCCCTGAGACAGACAAGCCAACGCCTCCTGATGGGCAGCCCTGTCGCCTTCTCAGAGACTGTTTTAATTAAATGCTCGACTTTCTTTTAATGTTGAGTTTGTGTTTGTGAACATGTCAGAAACACTAGGGCAGACAGCAAGTTTTAAATAAAATAAAAAGCATAAGCATTCTATTTATTCAATTCATCCACCCACCTCACCCCCACCCCCAGCACACACTAAATTCCGCTCACTCTTGATTCACCTCTTCAATGCCTTTACTTTTCCCATTGGTTTTCACTGTTGCCCACTATTCGAGAATTGCTTTCATTTAGGAATTAAATATACAGTTTCTTTTAAAAAATATGAGAGTGATATATACAGATGAACTTTTTGCATGCAATTTCCTAAACTCTCCAGAGCAGGTTACATAAATTGTAAACAAATTTATTACTTTAAAGTAATTTTATTCCAGCCTGAGCAAGAGTGAGACCCCGTCTCTACTAAAAAAAATAGAAAGAAATTATCTGGAAAACTAAAAATATATAGAAAAAATTAGCTGGGCATGGTGGCTCATGCCTGTAGTCCCAGCTACTCACGAGGCTGAGGCAGTAGGATCGCTTGAGCCCAGGAGTGTGAGGTTGCTGTGAGCTAGGCTGACGCCACGGCACTCTAGCCAGGGCAACATAGTGAGACTGTCTCAAAAAAAAAAAAAAAAAAGTAGAGCAAATAAACAAAGA
>CAUYSK010037870.1:0-41624 GCA_963575035.1 Avahi laniger
AACGGGAAGTACGGTTGACTTATATAACAGCACAAGTACATGTGGCGGAATGTGATTGGCGGCAGTCCCTGACGCACCATCAAGAGGTGGTCTCCTTTAGCGCATGCGTTAACTATAGCCAGACGAAAGCCGCGCCCCACATTTGTCATATATGACTTTTGTTAATCTGGGATACATTCCTTCTATGCCTAGTTTGTTGAAGGTTTTTATCATAAAAGGATGCTGGATTTTGTTGAATGCTTTTTCTGTATCTCTTGAGAGGATCATATGTTCTTTGTTTTTGCTTTTGTTTATGTGGCAAATTGCATTTATTGATTTATTTATGGTGAACCATCCTTATATCTCTGGCATGAAGTCCACTTGGTCCTGGTGGATTATTTTTTGATGTGCTGTTGAACTCAGTTTATTAGTATTTTTTTTTTTTGAGGATTTTCGCATCTACATTCATAAGGGATATTGGTCTGTAGTTTTCTTTTCTTATTGTGTCCTTTATTGGCTTTGTATCAAGGTGATATTGAATTTGTAGAATGAGTTGGGGAGAATTGCATCCTTCTCAATATTATGGAATAATTTCCATATTATGGGTACCAGGTCTTCTTTGTAGGTCTGATAGAATTTGGCTCTGCATACATCTGGTCCAGTGGGGTTTTTTTGGGGGGCGGGTAGGGAGTGGAGGGTAGGTTTTGTATTACTGATTCAATTTCACTCTTCATTATTGGTCTGCTCAGGAGTTTTGTTTTTTTCTGGTTGAATCTTGGGAGGTTGTGTGTTTCAAGGAACTTGTCCATTTCCTCTATGTTTTCTAGTTTATGCATGTATGGATTTCATGTATAGTATTTATGGATGATGTTTTGTATATTTGTGGTATCAGTTGTCATGTCACCTTTTTCATTTCTGATTGATTGTATTTCGTCCTTTCTCTTCTGTTCTTTGTTAATCTAGCAAGAGGTCTGTCGATTTTGTTTATCTTTTCAAAGAATCAACTTTTTGTTTCATTATTTCATTGTATTTTTTTGTCCTCCAATTCATTTAGTTCTGCTCATTTTCTTTTAAGTTTAAGCTCTTTATATATTTTCCACTTCATTTAACAACACCATCATCTTGCCAGTGGTGTGTTAGAAATTTAGGGCACTCTTTTTCTAATTCAATCATATTTACTCCCAACATTAACTCTTAAAATATACTACTGCAAGACTATCAATTCTATTTGGATATTTGTGAGATTTGTTTATTTTTCCTTTATAACAAGAATTGTACCACTCAGACCTTGATTTCTAACACCACTAAATGGAACAGAGGCTACTTGGAGAAGTCCTGACTGTAGGACTGGGGTGGGAAATAAAAAAAAAATACATACAAGATTGAAGCATCTTATAGTGCCAGAAAATAAGGAATTCTAAAAACAAACAAAAATAACCACAAAAATATTTTTTAAAACTCACAATACATAGCAATGGGATATTTCAAAGGGATAAAGAAATCAACTGAAAGAGCCTCCCAATTGCCAAAGCAGAAACCATTTGAGCAAGAACCTAAGTAAAGGAGTATTGGATAGTACCTCAAAGTATCAAATAAATATCCATGAGTCTAGACTTATGTAAATAAATGGTTGAAAAAATAATAAATAGGGAAAAAAAGAGATGGCCCATGCAGAATAAATCCAGATAAAGCATGTATATACTACACCCTATAGAAATGAAGCATAAATCCACAGTCCTTAAGTGTGGAATGTACATAGTGTCTTCCCTCCAGAGACTACAGTGTGGAAAGGGGAAAAATATTAACTTTGCAGTAGAAAAACTTGACAAACACTACTTTAGGCAAATAATCAATGTCAACATTAATAGTCATAAATCATTTAATGGTATACACTTGATATGATTTGATGAAAATGGCAGTTTACTTCTGTGCTCTTCTTTCTAAAAATCCATTCTATAGTATATTCATGAGAAAAATATTAGACAAATTTTAATAGGTCTATTACCATATACTTGACCAGTGTCCCTCAACCTTAAAAAATATCAATTTTCACCTAAAACAAGGAAAGTTGGCAAAACTGTCACTATCAGGAAGAGGCTAAGGAGACATTCCTACTGCATGTAACATGTATCCTAGATGAATTTCTGGAATAGAAAGAGGACATTAGATAATGCTATATTTTGGATGTTTGTTCCCTCAAGCCTCATGTTGAAATTTGATCCCCAGTGTTGGAAGTAGGGCCTAATGAGAGGTGTTTGGGTCATAGGGGCAGATCCCTCAAGAATGGCTTGGTAATGTCTTCATAGTAATAAGAGAGTTCTTGCTCTATTAGCAGGAGAATTCCCTTGAGAGCTCCCTGTGGAGCTGGTTGTTAAAAAGCCTGACACTCCTTCCCTCTTTCTCTCTTGCTTCCCCTCTCACCATGTGATCTATGCACACACCAGCTCCACTTTGCCTTATGCCTGGAATGGAAGCAGCCTGAGACTTTCATCAGATGCTCAATCTTCTAATCAGCAGAACATGAGCCAAAAAAAACCCCTTTTATTTATAATTTATGCAGTCTGTATTCCTTTATAACAATGCAAACAGACTAAGGTGGGTAAAAACTAAAGAAATATGAATAAAGCATAAGCTAAAGTTAATAAAAAGGTATCAATATTGATCCATTAGTTGTAACAAAAGTATCATACTGATGGAATATATTAATAATAGAGAAAATTGTATACAGGGTATATGGGGTATATGGGTATAAGGGAACTTTGTACCATCTGCTCAATTTGTCTGTAAATCTAAAACTGTTGTAAAAAATAAAGTCTATTAATAAAACATTTTAAATTAAAATAATGACTTTTGTAAGATATTCTAGCTACCAGAGTGACCTAGTAGTAAGAGAGACATCCAGTTTTAGGTGATCTAGTAATACTTCACTTTCAATCTCAATTTGTTCAGAGAACTATTAATGTTCGTCTCCCTTGGGAGCAATAGCCTATGGTCTAGTGACAATGGAAATTAAGTCAAGATGTGAGAATGACTGGTCTGAGGAAGTAGATCTTTTCACTTTGGGGTTGGTAGTGGGGTTGTACTCTTTATCACTGATATGAAAGAAAGTCTTGGGAAAATGGATAGCATTAATTTTCAGTAAGATTCTTCCTAGACATAACTATAGCCTGCAATGTCTCGTGGAAACAATGCAGGTTTTGCTAACAAGTTTATAATTTCTATGACTTGCAATGACAAATATTTACTTCTTACTCATATTGTATGTTAACAACTGTGCACAGTTGCCTGTGTACTTTGAATACATTAAATGCTTTGTCAGAAATATGTACTGGGCATATCTTCTCTAATCATATGACTTGCTTTTTTAATTGCTTAATGGTATTTTCTAATGAACAGAAGTACTTAAATTTAATATAGTCTATGCAAAAAAAGGCTCTTGATATTATACTGTAACTCTGTAGGGTTTGGTTCTTAATATAAATCTGGTGAAAATCACCACGAAGTGTCAAAGAAGCACTGTGATCACTCATGTGTTCCCATCTGCACCAAATACAGAAGTATCCTTCATGCCTAAAGGAGGGACAGATGGCCTCTTTTTGCTCCCCCAAGTATATAAGGAAGCTCTCCACTCCTCTAGCAGGCAGAGCAGAATGTAGGCCAAGCAGAGAAAAGAGATGAAAGTGCCATAAGTATCCCTCTATGACTCTCTGAGTGTCTCTCCTCCTTTTCATTTGTAACCACACTCATCAGATTCTTTAGAGCCCTCAAACTACGCTTACTCCTCCTGCAACTCAGCCAGATTCTACGTTGAAGGGCTCCATCATGATCACATGCTGCTTTATTCTTATAAACTTCTCCCTTTGTTATGTATGGAACCTTGCCTTGCTGAGTGTGCTGATTGTTTTGGACTCTCCTGTGGAGCTGAGGAAGAAATTTGAAGTATGGTAAATAAATGGATATGAAAATACATTTTGTTTTAAAATAAATGCTTTCAGTATATCAGCTATAAGAAAGGATTTGGTGGGACTTTCAGGAAATGTAGAAAAAGACTTGAAAGTGAGAGTAGTGAAAAACAGGGAAGCTTCTGGCAACTTAATTTTTATGAACGCATATTACATCCTGCTTCTTTACCTATTTATCTCTTTTCCTTTTGATGATGTACTTTGACATTGTAACCATTTTAACCATTTCTTATTGTTGTCACAAAATATAGAATTTTAAAATTGTCCAACATTTTTTAAAGTCAATTTTGAGGTCAAGCCAACCTAAATTTTTATTTATTACTCCTGATTGCAACCTGTTAGAGTTTCAGATGAGAATGTAGGCATAAAAAGAAAAGTTGTAGTAATAAAAAAAATGAAAGAAAATGAAAAAGAAACTAAAGACAGAGAAACTATGAAATCAAGAATTGAGACAAATTTTGGGTAAGTAAAATACTTAAGTAAATTATATACATTTTATAATAAGAAACTTCCAAGGCTTTGGTACCATATACCAAAATATATGGTAATATTTGGAAATATATTAATGAATGCAGAGTTACATATTTATACAATAGATTTAGAACTATTTTAAATAGTACTTTATGTTTGATTTATATATTGTTTGAATTAACTATTAATCTCAAAAGGTAATAATCAAAGTTTTTTTTACTGTTATTTTTAAGATATAGCTACACAATACAGAATCATTTGAACATTCTAGTGTTTTTAGTGGTGTCATGTTTGAATTTAGTTCAATGACAAAGACATTGCTTGAATATTTTCGAAACTCTTCATTTGGAATTGACTTCAGAGATTTATATACCACACCAGAGATTAATCTGGGAATTTAAAAAATTACTGTATTTTTATTTTTAATTTTATCCAGTTTGCTTATAGATATCATCCTAGACATAGTTTCAAATAAATTTTGACTCTTTCCAAATCCAACTCTACCCCTAAAGAATGAAATTTTGCTGTAATTTATGACATTTAAGATAATCTTGCTGATAGTCTAGAAACAAGTACATACATATACCTTTATCTGATTTATGACAAATGCAACACTGAAGTTCAACAGGAAAATTATAATTTGTTCAATAAATGATTTTAGATATCCATAAGAAAAAATGTATATTGGCCTCTACATCATATCATACACAAAAATAAATGGCACATAAATCAAACATTTACATGTGAAAGACATGAGAGTGGAGCTATTGGAATAAAAGATAGGAGAATATCTTGGCAATTTTTAAGTAGGTAAAGATATTTAAAATCAGACTCATTAAGACTAACAAAATAAGAAATGATACACTATATTACATTTAAGTACTTCTGTTCAGCAGAAAACATCAGTAAGCTACTGGAAAAGCAACTCGTACAGTTAGAGAAGACTTCCTCAATACATATTTCTGACAAAACACTCATTGTTCCCAAAATTTACATACACACTACACATACATACACACACATATACCCCATAAACTCAAATCCAAATGAAAAAGATATAACTCAAAAAAAAGGATCCGAAGGACTTAACATATTTCACAAAAAGGAATAATTCGAATTGTCAAATACATAAAAAGTAGCTTAATTTCATTAGTGTGATGGAAATTAAAGATACGATGAAATATCATTATACACCTATTAGAATAACTAAAATCTTAAAAAGAAATGTACCAAATTCAAAACATTGTGGCACAATCCAACAGTAATACACTGTTGGAAGGCAGGTAAATTGGTACTACAATTTTAGCAAATTATTTGATGGTATCTACTAAGCAAAAAATATGTGCACAATGTAACCTAGCAATTTTAATCCTAGACATTAGATTAAATCCTATGAAATTGCTAACATTCAGTTGTTTGTGAGTTACAAAAATGGCAATTTCATATTGTCCAGGTACCCAAAAGAAATGTTTTCATATATTTACCAAATATTATTTTTACAATGTTTTATGCAAAACTATTTATAATAGTTCCAAACTGAAAAAAAAATGTTCAACCATAGAATAACTAAGTAAAGTCTAACTTATTCATATAGTTGACTATTATAAATTAGAGAGAATATTTGATTTATAACTATGTATGACTTTATGTTGTACACAAAGATACTATTAATGAAAGAAGTGAGTCACTAAGAAGCATATACTACATGATATTGGTTATCTAAAGTGCAAAAATAGTCAAAACTAATCTAGATATTGAAAAGTCCTCAGATTGGTTACCTTACTGGGGTTAGGTATTAACTGGAAGAGATCACAAGAGAGCTCCTGGTCTGTGGTTGATGACCTGCTTCTTGATCTGGTGCTCAGTTCAACAATTTGTAAACATTTGTTGAGCTCCATGGTTATGATATGTGCAGTTTTCAATATGAATATTATGCTTCATTAACTTTTAAAAATAATAATAGTGTCTCCCATGCAATGAAAATACATATTGGAGATAAATTTTAAAATATTTAGAGAAGTGTTGGAAAAGTATATAGATTACTGAGGGGATTTCTTTACATGAAAGCAGTACTCAAAGTACCCTTGCATTTGTAAAACATGACACAAAGTTTTATTCCAGGTAGAGGTAGATGCTACAGAAATTATAGAGATGATACTGAAAGTACTAACTCAACAATGCCAGACTGTCAAAGAGAACTCTCCTTGAACTATTTTCTATCATTCTGGCATAAATTACTACATACAAAGACTATTACATTAGTTGTTTTCTTACAAAAAGAACAGGGACAGTTATGTAAAGCAGCAATAATTCAAACATGCCTATAAATTTCCATATTATGGTTTCCTTTACCCAATAAAATTGAAGTTTTTTTTTAATAATTTTACATCTTGTACAGAACACTTTTACGGTATTAGTCATCAGCCCATAATGGCTGTTTTCACTTTTATGGTGGTAATTAATATAATTTTGGAATGATATTTTATGTTACTACTCATCATCAGTTTTTACTTCTTGGCTTTGATAATACTAGTGGTAGTTAAGAATATTTAATATCACAGTTGCACAAAAAAATCAATTTTTGCTTTATTTGCATGCATGCATAAAAATCACTTCAACTTTTTTGGTCCAAATTTCTTCTTTTTTGTAGTTACAAACCAGTTGTTCATCCATTTTTAGCAGAGATTATTTTTATTTATCAGACACAGCTGTGCTGTGGGATAATTGTTCCATTTATTCCTCAAAGAAATTTTAAGGGTGTCATTAAATTTTTTCACAAATATCAATAAAATATTTTCTATGAGTAAGAAAGTATTGCTTATAAACTTATAGACACACTGTTGGCAATGTGTCTATAAGCAAAGGTGGACATCAAAACACTACCAGAAATGTTAAAGCCGCAAATTGAATTAAAATAAATATTAGATTCTAAAATTGAAATTAAATTTTCTCTCAGTTAAAATTAGGCCTCAAATCTCAAGTCTGTGCTAGAACACAGATTCAGAACTCAAGCATTTACTATGTTTGGAATCAGATTACATTTGAAAGTAGATGGTAATAAGGGATAATGATAATAACTTACCTTTGTATAGCAGTTTACAGATTTGGAAGCTGAGTCTCAGAAAGCTAATTTATCCAAGATCACAAATTTAGCACATAGCAGATCTGGGGCTAAACAACAAATTTCAAAATTTTTTGCATACCATACTTTCCACCATATTAGGACTCTACTCTCAAACAAATTGGCCAAATTATTCTAATTTAACTTAGATAATAAAGAAAACAATCCAAGTCAGGGATAATTTGCATAAAGAGGAGAAATCATACATCTAAAAGAGTCAGTTTATAAGATCTCTATGTAATAAAAAAAAAACTAGGGAAGGTTACTTGAGAACTAGTGTCATTGGGTCATGGGTTTGTGTCCAGCTTTGCTCCAGGGCTCAGGTGCTTTGGATCCCTTGTTCCACATAAACCAGAGGAACACAAGCTATTCTTAGGCAGGAAAACTTGGCATATTCATCATAATCTCTGAGCCACCTGGGGTGAGAGGGAAACACCATCTCAACATTAAATAAGCAGAAAGACTTATGGAACAATCAAGAACCACTTAAGATTTATAATTTCAGGGACTCTAGAGAGGTCTATTGAATGTGCAATAGGTGATACTAAAAGTTATACTGCTCATATGTCATTCCTCTAATGTAAATACTGACCCCTAAAGAGATATTATTCAAGCACGTGATATTAACAAAGTCATCTAGATTATATATATCCACATTGATATAGATATCTAAAACCCATATTTTAACAACATTTTAATATCTACATAGATCAGGAGATATTCAAATAAGGAGTTGAACTTCATTTAAAACACTTTATGTGCAGGAGTTATCACGGTATTTTATTTTTATTGAATTAAATTCCATCTGAGGCCTCATCTGTCTGAGGTGGTAGAAAATTCAGTCTTGGATATTCCTCAGGACGTTGCAGGTCTTGCACAGAACACATTTTTTTTAGAGTCTATCTAATGTGTTTTAGATTTTCTTAAGGTAAGAATTTAAGATATAGAGCAGACTTAGTCTTATGGAATTCTGGGTTACTTTTAATAATGCAGAATGGTTATTTTAAAACATTTTAATAAAAACATATTTTACATAAAACATAAAAATAATTTAAGATTTACTTTCCTTTTGGAAGTTTTCTACTTTGAAATTTATCAGATCTTATCCACTGCTCTATGTGACGGAGGCATCTACAGGTACAGTCTTCATTTTTACACATATTGTGAAGGTAAGAGTGACTAATTTCAGGTTATTAAATATATTTAGTAATAATAAGTGTCGCTTAAATTTACAGTTGAAACTGTATAAGTGGCTATGAATTCATGGATTTAAATCCCATTTACACGTAAGTATATTTAGAATTGTAGGTCTTTCACTTAAACTTCTGGCCAAAATCTATTTTCACTGTCATGTGAATGCTATTAATAATAAACTAATAACTTGTGTTAGCAGTTTCATCACAAGATAAGCAGCTTTACTTGTAATTAAATATTTTTGATCATGCAAGGCATTAAGTTACTAGATAGACTTGGCATCCTTTCCTATGTAAGACTGTAAAAGTTTAGAAATCAGAACTGATCTTACTCATGAGAGTTAAACTATTTCGTATTATAGAACGGGTGCTAAGCAATACACTTCACCCAGTCTAAAATTCTATTTCTCTACTTCTCTCTTATGGTAATTCCATTGAATCTCACAATATTTTGTCTTAGCAACCACCCCACAATGGTAGCATTTGAAAACTTCCCTAGGAACAGTTTTGAGCAAATAAGATCAGAGACAGAGAATTAGAGAATACAAATGGACAATGAAACACAGGGTAAGTCTCTAGATACATCCAATGACATGGCTGAGGCATGAAAGAGGACAAAAAGGTCTCTGAAAGAGAGACGGTACAGCAATGATATTAAAGGTTAATTATCTCCAAGTTTTGTCACAGACAACTTCTTTTGAAATTAAGCAAAACTTCTAGATTGACAGATTCAAACTATATTAGATGATGAATAAGGATATTTTTGATATTGAAACTTCTTTATTCTCCAAGAATATATTCCATGATAATATTCTAATTCAGAGTACTTATATCAAGGAGATTGTTGTTTCCATATTTCCTGACAATATTTTTTAAATTGTTAAAAATAATTGATATATTTAAGAGACAAAACTTTAAAGCACTTCTTGAATGTTAAAATACAAAGTGATGTAAAATATCAAAACTGTTTTTGATTTGTGCCTTTCCACTAGGACTACCTTTTTTTTAAATCAATAAATGGACTAGATACCTTGGAGTACATCCAGGGACACAAATGTACCTTATGAACTCAGAATGTTGTCTCCCTTAGAAAAGCAGGCATGAAGTAAGGGCCCCAGTTCTCGGGAAAAAGATATAAGAAGAATTGGTGCATTTCTAATGTTTCTTTTATAAAACAACTGTCCTTCATCATGGAGGAGATAATCACTAGAGTGAAAGGAGGTAAACAGAAGAGATGGACAATGGAGTTGAGCCATGCTCCTAAAAATAATTTGCCCCTAAGAAGTGGATTCCTCAGAAACCAAGAGAGACATAACCCTAAGTCCCCAAAATGCTGACATGATGTCAAGTTAGGGACTTGCATGCGGAATGGGCAGAGAGTGTAGACAGCCATTACAGGACTACGCAGAGCTGAACACGTCGATAATAAACACAGCAAGACTGTGCCGATTTCAGACACATTATTTTATATGTGGTTTGGGGAGAATTATGTTTGGACAGGAAGGAAATGCCTGGGTTTCTCAGGAAATTAAAAATGCAGTGGGAAGGGAGAACTAATATTTAAATATCACAATCTCTGGTTAATATATTTTGTTTTTTTTTCCTAAGTTGCTGATTAATGTCATTTGTTCAAAATACTCCCTCTCACTTTACTGATTTCACAAATCGTATCTTTTACTTCTCTGAACAATTTTTTTTCATTGTAATAAAGACTCATAAAAATAATAAGCTAGTTAAACCTTTTAAATCTGTTTTTTGGTCAACTCAGACAACTAAAAAACAAAATATTTACAATTCCTTCTCTTACTACAAATATTATACAAACCACCAAAACAAAATTAATGAGTAAATGAGATATTATTTTTTAATAAATATAATGTCTAAATTTTTATTTATTTAATCCTTTTTCTCACTTCATTAACCTTGGTTCTCTAATTGGATATCTTCTGAGATAGGCTTACTCAGTAGATATTACCTCTAGACAAGAGTAATTTACAGAGGATGTCTTAGAGACTCTCACAGTGTGACACGAAGAACTTAATACTATTCTTTCAAAAGACCCTATAAAACTCTAGTACCCGGGGCACACAACGTCTGGAATGGAATTACAAAACACTTCCCCTATCTAATCCTGAGAAATAGCTTCCTAGATTTTACCATGAACACTGCAGTCTCAACACTGTTGATGGATGCAACTAAAGCAAAAGTTGCTGGCCTTCTATTGACCCGTTGTCTGACCAGTGGAATGAAAAGGGCTGGACTACATCAGGGCAGGATTCACTGATTGCACTAATAGTCCATTGCAGCCAATGAAAAAGCAACACCTAGAACAGAAATGGCAAACACAGGCAATGCATGTCACCACCACCACTTTCTACTTCCATCTCCGTATTTATTGCTAGCACTAATGTTGGCCTTAAAAGCTATATCAATATAGCAATCCAAGTAACCACTCTGAACTGACAGCAGTGTGCGAACCAGTTACAGCCCATTTTTCTTCTTAAAATAGCTTACTTGTAGAAACTGTGGCTCATCTCTAATTCCACAGGGTACTCGCAAGAATACTGGCTTACCTAAACTCATAGTCATCCCTATATTTCATATTTGTTGTCAGAAATTTAATTTCTTGCACTGGTTTTGCTTTGGCCATTATTATTTTTGGCCCACATGTCTTTCCATATTCATCCAGTACAGATTATGATATTCCACCCTTGAAGCAAACAGCTTATATATTCAAAGTGATACCTAAATATAAAAAATAAGGTTTATAATAGAAAAAATAAGAAAGTAATAAACTATACATCCATGATTTATTCTACAGTATACTTATCTAGCTCTATCATTACAAGTTTTATTCTTTTTAAACTTCCCTTTAATGTTCTAATTTTATTTAGTCTTAAAGGACAATTCCGAAGTAACTTCTTACCATTTCACCTTTTTTCTGCTTTTGCTCAAAGAACAGAAACGAAGATTGGAGAAAGAAATCCTGTTTTTATGAGTATCTAGAATGAGTTTCTATGACAACCATGACCCTTATGTCTGTAGATATTTCCTTTTTGAAATGCGAAGGAGTTTGAAATAAAAGATTCTCTGAAAAGCGGCAATTTATGATGTATCGGTTGCATGACTTTCCATCACATGGGTCAGGTACACCGAGCTCAGAGAAAAACTTCCACAAGTGTTTCTTTTTGAAAGCAGTATTTCACTAAACTCATCTAACTCTCCAATTCTATTCCTTTTCCATCATCCCATTTAATGCACCCACATCTTATAATTGAATAGAAGGTTGTGCCTATAAAAAGGACATTTTTTTCCAGTGGAAATTAGGTAAAAGGAAAAAATCAGCTGACAAACCCTCACCTTTGTCCTGAGAAGAGTTGCCTATCAAATACTTTGCATATTGAAATAAACAGTTCTTGATATTCTTTTCACAGGAGCCTAGTCTTTTGCCATAACCAAGCAGAGCATAAGCAAAAAAAGCTTAAATTACTTAGCTTTTAAGTACTGTAGAGATAATAGATACAAATATATATGCTTTGAGTTTTAGTCATATACATTTATATATCCATATATAGATATGCCTCCATACATATAAAGAGGTCTCTTTATATGATGGTGAATAGAAATATAGCTATTATTTTTAAAAGCAAAGCATTCTTTTAAATCTACAGAAATAACATCTAAATATATTTATTGTTGTTTTACAATAACTTAAAAATAGGGTTTGGCTTTTAAAATGAATGGACTTCATGTGATGAATATTTCCAATTAATTTAATTGCTGAGTATAATAGAAACTCAGAAATATTACAAAAAGATATCTATTGGAAGATATGTGTGTGTGCATTTAACTGATGTATTGAAGGAGGAATTATACACACTGATAATTCTGTTGTTTTTTTTTTTTTAACTGTGTTATGTGATTTGGAATTCTTAGAACAGCTAACAGAAAACAAAGTATTTTGACATTGTAAAGAAAATAATGTAAGGCCTCTTAAGGGATAAATGGTCTCACGAGCCTTAACCCACATACATTTTTAAAAGTATTATTTTTTAATCTTAGAGTATTCTAATGTGATTATTTGGAAATGAAACACTTAAAAGACCATTAGGAAAATGTATGAAAAGCTTAAAAATTTTTTACATGCATTCTGCTTAAGAAGTCTAAACACAGACTATGAAAAAGACATTAGATTTTATTTTTCTATCTGAAGTTTTGTTATAATTATGTATTTTATTCCTTAACCTATGAGGAGAAAGAGTTATTAATTTTGGTGGTGACCACACAAAGTCAAGTAAGCAACAGGAAGGGTGTATTCAATTTTCATCAACTGAGAAGCTCTGGGATTAGGAATTGAAGTCCTCAATTTAGAGAGCACTAATCTAGGATCACAGTTTAAATATTACTAAAGTGAGTGATTTGATCCATGCTGAGCTGAGAAGAGAAGTAGTTTTATGCTCTGAGAAAACAAGACCTTGTTTTTTCTTTTACTAGCTTTTGCCCTCAATTGCCCTGATTTATGTGTTTACTAAGGCTTCTATGGAAACTTATTGGTTGAGGAACTTATCCTCCAGCTGAGTCAGCCTTTAGATATTTAAACAAAATTTTTTTCTCAGAAATTTTTATCTATTATGAACAACATTATATTCAAAATAATTCTTCTGGTTTCAATATGCTTTCCTTTTTCCACTAATATATATACTATTAAATCTTATTTTAATGAATTATACTAAATATTTGCAAATTGGTATATTGGACATGTTTTTACGCAGTAATGATGAATTAGTAAATCTTCATACTCTCTATAAACTCAGTATGTAACCATTTTATATGAACTTGAAGTTCTCTTATGTTGTAACTTCAAAAGAGTTTGAAAGAGACCAGGAAGTTGTTGGTCCAGGTCTTGGCACTGGGCACTGCTGCAGTGTTTTCAACGTCCTTCAGCTTCTACTGCCAAAGAATGATGTAATCAATCTGATGTCATCATTTGGCCTTGGGGGCATCCATGATGCATTTTAGGTACGAAGTGGTACCCATGAGTATACTGCTGCTTAGCCCAATTTTAAAGTTGGTCTACATAATAATTGCTGGCATTCCCAGTCCTGCATGATCTTAGTCAAGTTTAACTTGTACTACTAATCTATAAATGGAAAATTCAAATCAAGAAAACATTATTTGATTACAGAATTGTGAGGAATCAGCCTAACTCTTATTGCAGTATTCACATTTTACCACAATAGTCTTCCTTTTAGGAGGTGAGGTGTCATTTGCTGATGACTTGTCCCTGTCTCTAAAATGCTGGGATGTAATTAAGGAGTCATCAATGTCTTTAGGCGTGCCTACTAGTTTCTAGAGAATGGCTTGATTGGTACTTTTGAAGAAAGCATTAAAATGGCAATCATACTACTATACTTCGTCCTGGTAATACTATTAATATAAATTAGCTCTATGGTCTTACCTTATCCTTGAATCTCTTTTCCTCTTGTCTATTTTTTCATCTTGAAATTGACACAATTTCTGTAAGGTCTTTTCTGTCTCTCAAAATTCTACACATTTATGACTGATTACGAAGCCCATACTTTAGATAAGTTATTTTGAGAAAAGAAGGCTATTAGAAAATGTGGGCATATTCAGTAAATTTTGAATGTATTTGCTTTCCTGATACTTGACTAAATTTCAATTAATTTTGTATTTACTATATGGGTGTGCTTATTTATTTTATATCAGCTTATTATATCTGTTTCGCTGTGACCTAAACCTCTCAGAAGGCATGAATCATAATTGCTAAGTTTATTGTTTCCCAAGCACCTAGCACATGTCCGTATAAAATAAGTTCTTAAATATCTGTTGAAGGAATACAGCCATATTGTCACTTTCATCTTTACTACTCTCTGCACTGTCCGTTTCCTTCATTTCTCTACATACAGGTCTGCTTCCTTGTTTCTCCATACTCACTGATGTCACTGAGCTTAGTCACCTACCTGTGAATCTTACTGGTAATTCCAAACACCACTGATAAGATCATCATACTGTGTAATAATAGAATGTAAAAGCAGAAAGTGCCCTGTTTGGCTTCATTCAAATCACTAATTAAAAGAAAAAAGTTTTCAGAGTGCAGCAGAAAACAGAGGCCATGATTACAGTGCAAGCTTTACCTGTTCCCCATTAAAATTGCAGTTTTTAAGCAAGGAAACCAGGATCACCTGGTCTCTTCTGAGAATAAAGAACACTGAAGCATATCAAGCAAATATATTTTAGTTCCTACTGTTATCAGCACTGATGATTGGGACTATAAAAGATTTTAAAAAAAGTATGATAAAATTCCTGCCATAGTGGAACTTAGACTGTAATTCTGAAGTCAAGCTTGGCATATGGTAAAGATTACAGTCACAAATTAGACAAAAGGGTACCATTCTAACATTTAAGAAATTATGTTCTTTTTTCTTTTAGAAGATTTTTCCATTTATAGAGACTGAATTCTTGACAAGGTATGAAAGATATTTATGCAAAATTTTATATATACACGTGCCTGTGTATGTATACAAATATAAATTAACTATATGAAAAATAGAAAAAAATTATATGAAGTATTTAAATTCTCCAAGAGATCATATTCTTGATCTTTCCACAATCATTGTGTGTGTGCATATATGTGATAAAGACATATTACAAGATAAAAAAAGAAATTAATACAATGGCTATCTAAGCGAGCCAAAGAACAATGAGATGGAAAGGATATGGATGAATAGGAGCTAGTTTTATTATGTTTTGTTTTGTTCAGTTTTTTGTTGTATACCGCTTTGTATACAATTGAGTGTGAACTGACAGCTGACAGTGAACCAATTTTTCATTAGAAGAGATGCCTATTACATACATTAAGTCTAAAAATAGCATTTTCCATGCTAAACTTATTAGAAACAAATCTTATTTGCTAGACTAATCTATTATTTCTATAGATTATACAATCATCTAAGGAAACAACTTTGTTGAAAGCAGGTTCTAATGATATTTGCTGCAGGAATAAGCAGTGATAAGTATAGACCACTAATAAAACAAACGCGTTGATTTTGCATTTCTTTGGGCTATTATCACAAGTTATACAGGGTCTTTAAATGCTTCTCCTCAACTAAACTTAGTTAAATGAATTAGTCCTTTTACTTATTTTTTTTAGAATGAATTAGCATAAGAAAATTAATCAGCCTTGTTTCAGTCTCTGCCTTTTTCCTCCTGGAAGATTTCCCCCACTAGTTGTCTTAGGGCACAGGTAAGAATCAGGAACTATATTAAAGATACCTCAGTTAGAGAAATTAAAGGAAACTGGACAATTCTGAAAAGGATGGAGATATTAATAGAAAAGCATGTAGGCATTTTAAAGGGTGAGGTAGAGCGAAAGTAACTGAAAATTGAAAAATTTGACATCATCACATATTTACTTCAGAACTTAGTTTTATTTAAGAAATGATAGGCACAAAGGTAAAAAGCAAAGTTAAGAGCAATTTGAAAAAGCTTATTGGTCTTTTTAAAGAAAAATGTTATGAAAAATTTAATAATAAATTGATTTTTATAAGTTTCTGACTCAGTATATGTTTATTATTTTATTGTTAACATTTATCTTTAATTCAAGACTGCTGTCTGACCATATTTTCTAAACCAAAATCACATATAAGTGTCTGAATTTTTTTTTAAAGTTTAATATTTTTTTTTATTTTTTATTTTTTAAAAGACAGGGTCTCACTCTTGCTCAGGCTGGTCTCGAACTCCTGAGCTCAAGCAGTCCTCCCGCCTTGGCTTTAATTATCCCCTTTATTGAAAACAATAAAATTATACAGCACTGAGATTTGCCTAGAAATATATGTATGCTTGTACATATATTTGGGACACCAGGAAATTATAGGAAAGCAGGTAATCTTAGAACTTTGGAGTTACATGGACTTGCAGAAGGGCTTTCATTTATTTTTTCTCTTAAGATGGGAATCTTTTATCATAATAATAACAGATGACTGAAATATTCTTGGTTAAAAAAAATAAGATAATTTGATAAGAAAAATCACAGCATTAAAAGACATCCAATGAAGGGGACAAAATGGTGCGATAGGAAAAGTGTCAAACTGCTTGAAGTTAGAAAACCTGAATCATCATGCTTGCTCTGTCACAGATTAGCTGTGATAACATGCTCACAAGGTGAACAGTGGGAGGGAGCTTGATTCTAGTCTTTAACATGGAATTATAACAACCACCCTTTTCATCTCGCAATGTTGTTATGAGGATCAAATATCATAATGTATAAAAAAGAATTTGCAAAATATTTATTCTTGAAGTGATAATAAAAATAAAATCATTCATGTTGTACCACAGCACTACAAACCTTTTCCGGAAAGAAGAGGTTATTGAATTTAGTGAGGATGAGATAGAAAACTGACAGGCCCTGCTCATTACAGAGTCATGAAGACCCAAACCAAAGTCTCTAACAAAAAAAAGATGAGTGAAGAAACTGGTTAAGATCATTTAGAATCAAGATGGCAATGAAAACGACCTCTGCTTGTCCATGTTGCTCATCATACCCTGCTTATGATGCATTAGCATGCTAAAAGAAACTCCCACCGTCACCATGACAAACTACAAAAGTTACCTTACATGGTATGAAAAGAGAAGGATTCCCACCCCACAATTCCTGGAACTGTCCGCCCGTTTCCCAGAAATCCCATGAATAATCCACCCCTTTTGCAGCATATAATCAAGACCCAGTCCGGAATAGAGTTCACCAGCAATGTGCAAGGGCTGCTCTGTGGAGTAGCCTGCTTGCTGCTTGTTTGTTTAATAAATTGTGTTTTTGTTTCCAACTTAAGACCCATGCTTAAGGGTCTTAAGCCAAGAACTCTCTTTGCCCTCAGGCTGTACTATAATTCTGGGGTCCTCTTTCTTGTGTCAAAGATATTTGGCGTAATGATCTAAAACTATGATTCGCCTGTGTGTTGTGAAGGGTTCTATAGCTCAGACTGCAGAGATTCTATAGTTGAAACAGTCATGTTTGATTTAAGATGTCCTACGAGCATCTTTAGGACTGAACTTAGAAATACTTTGTAGAAGGTACATTTTTTTCTTGATTCCTTTCCAATTTCCATTGTGCTGTTAATTTTCTGTTCAATAAATCAAAATAATTTTGAAATATTTCAAAATTACAAAAACTAGAAATGTGTGAGGACCCCTGAAGTCACCACTGAAATTACACAAATATGAACATTTTCATACATCTACTTGAGACTTAGGATTTTTAACGAAATAAAAATACTATAAAGTTGAAGCCCACTCTCTTCTCGTAGATAGTTAAGCTCTTGAAGTTGATGTGTATCCTTCTAATCCATGATGAGGGTTTTCTGAAAAATGGTTGTGTCCATGAATAATACATGGAATTCTGTGTGATTTTCAAAAGATTATGTAAAGGTCTATGTGGCAATTGTTATTAGCAACTCAGAGATATTTTTAACTATCTATGTTCTTTCCTGTGTCACAGATGCTTGAGAGCCTGAGAAATACATTTCTCAGAATCTTTACCAGGAATATTTTGGGTTAGATTTTTTCAACATAAAGACTTATATGAGATTACATTATAATAAAAGTTTTATTCCTTAACAAATTACAGAGATTAATGAAAATATTAGACATGAAGAGCAGTGAATATATGTGTAATGTTTGTAAAAGATCTGAGAGTTTCTCAAATTATACCTGACTGTCTATCATGTTTGTTCATAAAGTCTAACCTGCATGGTGTCTGCCAAGTTGAAAGGACACTTGTCTGAGGACAAACTATTGGTTTTCAAGTTCTGCCATTTCCTTTCAATTCTAAATTTTCTACTAGTTCTGTATGTATGTGTGTTTTTGTGTGAATTGATACACTGATTATAAAATGTGATGTGCTATTTATGTACCAAACTTCATGGGGAGGATCTGTAAAATGGATGGAAAAGTTTGTTGTGTAACAAGTATTCCCCACTAACATGTGTATGAAAAGGTACCCATCATCACTAATCATCAGGGAAATGCAAATAAAAACCACAATGAGATCACTTCACACATGTTAAGATGGCTATTATTAAAAAAAAAAAAAAGGTGAGTATCAGTGAGGATACGGAGAAGAGGGAGCCCTTGTGCAGTCTTGCTGTGAATGTAAATTGGTGCAACCACTATGGAAAACAGTATGGAAGTTCCTCAAAAAAGTAAAAATAGAACTATCATATAATCCAGCCATCCTACTACTGGGTATTTATTCAAATAAATTGAAATCAAGATCTCAAAAAGATACCTGCACTTCCATGTTCATTGGAGCATTATTTACAATAGCCAAGGCATGGAAGCAACCTCAATGTCCACCGACAGGAGAAGGGATAAAGAAAATGTAGTATATAAATACGATGAAATTTTATTTAGCCTTAAAAAAGAAATCCTGCCATTTGCAACAACATGGATGAAACTGGAGGACATTATGCTAAATAAAATAAGTTGGATACAAAAGGAGAAATACAGAGACTGGAATGGTGGTTAGCAGGGGCTAGGAGAAAGGGAAAGCGGAAAGAATTAGTCAAAGAGTACAAAGTTTCAGTTGTACGAGAAAACAAATCCTAGAGATCTATACAGCATAGTGCCTACAGTTAAAAATACTGTATTATATATTTAAAAATTTGCTAACAGGGTAGAACTTATATAAGTGTTCCTATCACAAACTAATAATAATGATAAATAAGAGAGCGGTAGGTAACTTTTGGAGGTAATAGATAGGTTTACAGCATAGATTGCAATGGTGATGATTTCACAGGTGTATACTTATCTCTAAAGCCATCAAGTTGCATACATTAATTACATACAGTTTTTTGTATGTCAAATAAATAAATTTTTAGAAAGAAAGGAAGGAAAAAAGGAAAAAAGAAAGAAAGAAGAAAGAGTGTCATAACACAAAAAGTGTTATCAAATTACCAATGTTTGAATTCTCTTTTTCCCTGCACATTAATCAACTCACTTGTAAGAATAGGAAGTCCAATGTTTACAGTGCCAAAGTTATGTGAATATCACCTATTTCTGCTTCATCTCAAAGGAAGAAACTCATCAAATAAGTTTTTTGTTGGTTCTCTTGAGTCTTTTGCCAAATTTAGATGTTGCAATATTTTAGACTGTCTCGATTTCATTCCATTAAGAATATAAATGTAGCCAATTAAAAAATATTAATAGTAGCTCTGTCAAATAATTCCTTTCACATTTCAAGATGCTTCAAACTATAATTGTAGAATTTCAAAATTAAATTTCATATATTATTTGAGCTTTTATTGCCTGTTTTGCTCAATTTAATTTTGCTTTAGTAGGGTTAAATTTGAATGTCTTTCTGCTTGCAAGCATTTTTAAAAAATAATTTCTATTTACTATAAACTTTAACATTTTGATTAAAGTTTTACAACTGATTTTGAACAAAACACAAAAATAAAATCCTAATAAACTCGTGGAAAATTTAAAACTTTTGTAGCATACGTAGGTTGATTTTGAAAGCAGTACTTTAAAGGTTCATGCATTTCTAAAATTTACTTGTCAATGGGTAGAAAAGAGAAAAAATTTATCATGCAAACTTTTTGTCTGTTTTCAAGGCCAGGCTTTGCAAAACAGCTTTGTGGTTAGTTATTGTGTATACCTAACATATTTATAAGTTTTGACAATTTAAAAAATTGTTTCAAAATATTAAGGGGGTACAAATGTTTTTGTTAGATGGATAACTGTACAATGTTTAAGTCAGGATTTTTAGTGTACTCATCACTAGAGAAAAGTGTTCATTGTATCCAATAGGTAAGTTTGTATCCCTCTCCTCCTCCTACCTTCCCACCTTCTTGTTTTCCAATGTCCCTTACATATCTTTCTGCCCATATGGACTCATCCTTGGGCCCCCATATTCTCAGTGAGAATATGTGGTGTTTGTTTTTCCATTCTGGAGAATAAATTAGGATAATGCTCTCCATTTCCATCCAAGTTGCTGCAAAAGACATCATTTCATTCCTCTTTATGGCTGAGTAGTACTCCATGGTGTGTGTGTGTGCGTGTATGTGTGTGTGTGTATTCACATTTTCTTTACCCACTCATGAATTGATGGGAATCAACCCACTCAGATTGGTTCCACATTTTTGCAATTGTGAATTGTGCTGTGATAAACATTCTTGTGTAGATGGGGTTTTTTGTTGTTTTTGTTTTAAATAAAATGACCTCTTTTCCTTTGGGTAGATACCCAGTAGTGGGATTGCTAGATCTAATGGCAGATCTACATGAATTTCTTTGAAGATCTCCATAGAGATCCATTTCCATAGAGATTGTACTAATTTGCAGTCTCACCAACAGTGCATAAGTAGTCCTTTCTATTTGCATTCTTACTGGTATCTACTGTTTTTTGACATTTTTAGCAATGGCCCTTCTGATAGAGGTAAGGTAGTATCTCATTGTGGTTTTAATTTGCATTTCCCTGATGATTAGTGATGCTGAGCATTTTTTCATATGTTTGGCCATTTGTCTATCTCTTTTGAAAAACTTCTGTTCATATCTTTTGCCCAGTTTTTGATGGAGTTGTTTGCTTTTTTTTCTTGATGATTTGTTTAAGTTATTTGTAGATTCTGGATATTAGCTGTTTGTTAGATATACAGTTTGTGAATATTTTATCCCATTCTTTAGGTTGTCTATTTACTTTGTTGATTATTTCCTTTGCTGTGCAGAAGCTTTTTAATTTAATTAAATCCCAATTATTTATTTTTGTTGTTCCTGTAGTTGCCTTTGGAGTATTAGTTATAATTTCTTTACCTAGGCTAGAAGAGTTTTATCTATGTTTTCTTATAGAATTTTTATGGTTTCATGCCTTACTTTTAAGTCTTTTAACTTTATTTCTATTGGTAGAATATTGCATTTTGTTTTAATATAATTATGAATTATATACATGTTGCAAAGTATATTTCTGCTGCCTGGGCTTCTTTTTTCTTAAAATATTGTTTTGACCACAGACTTAAGCCACCACAAAATTCGTATTTATATTATTACTGAAAAAAATCAATATTGAACCTTTAACTACTAGTTTTCATGATGTCAGTTATTTTACTTGAGATATTTAACTTAGCATTTACCAAAACATTATTGGAATTAACTGATGAAACATATGATGACTAATATACAAATTATGACATTGCTTTGTTTGTGAAGCTATTTGCTAATTAGGTAATATGTTAATGGTTATTGCTGCACTTTTTCTACATCTACACAAAAAATTTCTAATCAAGAATTAGCAAAATTAATTTAGAAGGTCATTTATTTCATCTAGAAAAGTAATACTTCAAGAATGGCATATCAATTCATCCTTTGTAGCCACATATCTAATAGTTTCATCTTTCAGTACAGTATTCTTAAAATAACTCCTAATTTTTAAACTAGATGCTGATTCTGGGCCAGTAAATTAATGTCTTCTAGGTTTCACAAGGTCGTAATAATATGCTACCCACATCAGATGGTAACTGTTGACTAGCTTTTGTGCAAGACATACATGTATCATCTATTTTCTTGAAAACAGAATTTCAGCACTTAATTTCTTACTAAATATGTGCATCTATTTTTAAATTTATTGCTGTCAAAAGGGTTAATTGCAAAACAAAATAGTGTTACTGAGAATTATAGATTTATACTGTATAAAAAAACCCATTTTAAGATGGAATTTTGGACTATACTATAAATTATGTATGGCAGGACTATTCAACTTCTATTTCCTATATAATACTTCATATTATATCTAACCTATAATTTCTGATGCTTTCCACTGACTCCATTAATTGGGTTTTAGTGGCTTTGTGTATCTGTCAGACAATAACAAGGGCAGTGACCTAACTGACTGAAATCCCTAGTGGCCAGTAACAACTACAAGATCAAATATTTCTCTGATACCACCCAGGAACAGAAACAGTTAGTTGTTTTCTGTTACTTATATCCAAGAGCAGTTAATTTTATCAGCAGGCACCTTGCATGCTGCCCTTGAAAGGAATGTGCTGGTTATATTGTTTAGGCTTTAACTGGTCTAGAAAGGATCTGTAAAAAAGACAAGTTCTTGTTAATTATCTTTCGGATTTAACCAAATGTCACACCAAGTTTTGTCCACTTTCTCTTGAGTTGTTGTCTTATAGTTGTCCACTATAGTTGAGACCATAGCATAAATTAAAAACATAAATTAGAGGCCTATTAAACCCACCTCAACGTATTTTAATGAGCAAAAAATACTGACACTTTATTTAAAATAAGAACAAATGGTGGACAGTTGCTAAACTGAGCAGATCACATGAAGGGACTTCAGGCATAAATCGTGAAGGGTAGTAACCATGGGAAGAATACAGGGACTCAGTGAGCGCTGGTCTTGTTGAATCATGCCCAGGGCATAAATGCTGGTAGGAGAATTTGGCTTACTATTGAGCAAAGGATTTGGGACACGTGGAAGAGAACATGGAGAGGGGCACCAGTGAAGTAGAAGTCGTCAGTGTTCCCAGGAAAGATATCCTCATCTAGTTACTCTGAATTTGTATGCACTTCACTCCCCTCCAAAACCACACATTAGCTCAGGACATCATGTCAGATTTGATTCAGATTCTCACCCTTGCTGAGATAAAATGACCATCCTCCTTCCCATTTCCTTGGGAGTGCTTTTCGGTTTGGAAACCATTTCCAGTAACACAGAACACAAAGCATCTTAATACATATCATCTACTTTTCCTGGAAGGCTCCTTACTCTATACTTCTCAGTAAATTTATGGTAGATCCCGGCCATCTTTCTGCCTCTCTCACTTTCTAATAGATGGCCCTGGGTGAGTCAAAAGCTATTTTCAGGTACACTTTGTGCTGAATATAAAGATAAAAATCAAACAATTTAATCTCTAAGGAGGTGCTCTAACAAAAAATATAAAGATGGAACAACTGGAGTCTCAAAATGAAGTTTAGTTTATAAAAAATCTATTTCCGCTTTATGCTATTTCTTTATTTATCTATGAAATTCACAGCTATTGCTTCATCCTGGAAGTGAGCCAACTCTCTTCTGATAATTAATAATTTATGTCTATTCTACTTGACATTGATCCATTTTTCCTGCCTCTTTGTTTATGGTACAACTCAAATAAGACAGTCAACCTTAAAAATATTCTCAGAGTATATGAGAAATATAATTTCTGCTGATGCAAGCAAACATGGCGAGCTTTTAATTTGCCAAGTATACCTTCTGCCTTCTGTCTCAGAATGTCATTTTATTTTAAATAAATGAGTTCTTGTTTGACAACAGTGAAACAAATGCTCCTCATAAATCAAATCAATGTGGAAAAAATCGTATTAGGCTGATCTGGGGCCAAATCTAAGGTGCCAGAACCACTAGAACTTTCCAACACTCACAGTGAGTCACTTAAAAAAAAATTCTAGATCCTAGCAAGAAGTAATATAAAATCTGAAAAGAACTTCTGAGAAGAATGCAGAGGCCAAATAACCATGGGCAGTCCCATTAGAGTAGTTTGGCAGGATAAAGAATGTATTGAGAATAAATAGGATAAGACTATAATTGTGTCTCTCAACAAAATAATACATAACACATAACACATCTAAAGTAGAAGTTCCTGCTAATATGAGAGCCCACACTGAGAGGATCAAGCCTAGGTATGTCTAAGGAGAATAGGCCTACAAATGGAACATAAGTAGCCACTAGAAAAAGAGCAAGAGAAAGTGGAGCCAAAAGAAAGTAGTGTTTCAAGGACATGCAAGTGGTCAATAATTTTAGATGTTGTTATGCTATAAAGGAAGATGAGAGTAGGAAAACAAGTCCATTAAATATAGTAAAGTGAGGATCAAAGCTGACTTAGTGTAACTCGAATAAAGCGCATGTGTTTTTCTGTTTGATAAACCTGAGGATCCACATATCAGCTAAGTTACAAGGTGTAACAAGCAGTTAGAAAGCATCAGTGCTGGTACTCCAAAGCTATCTTTGAATTCTGCCTCTACTTAATAATAGTGCTGTGATTTTGGATAAGTGTATCACTTCTCCAGGTCTCCATTTTCTCATCTTTAAAATGATAATAGAAATCCTACCTGCTATACTTACTGTAAATATTAAATTAGGTAATATATGTAATAAGTCAGGCACATCACCAGACAAATAGTAGGAGCTAAATATACTAAAAGCAAATACCAAAAGAATGAAAGATGAAGTTAAAAATTGTCAAAAAGGTCAACCTTTTCAAATGAATAATCAAATCTAACAAGAAAGCTACTATAAATACAGGTATTTCACATCGTTAGATGGATGGCAAAGGGAGAGAAAAGTAGTTTTATAATTCGCTCTCACACGAAATAATTTAGAGGGAACTTCAAAGGAACAAGTATTAAGAGAAACTCTGAAAGAATTACTCTTCTGCTAGAATTAGAACTTCATTTCTTTCCCTCAGAACATACACATTCCTACTGTTAGTTACAAGAAGCAAAAATACTATTCTGTATCAGATGCCAGTTGAGGTGGATGAAGGCATGTGTAAAACAAAGGGATTTTTGAGCTTCCATTTGAAAATGAAAATCATAATTTCAAATATTATTATAACCTCTGCTGATTTAATGACTTTGAACTGACACATGAAAAAATGATTACCATAGAACAAATAAATAAAAATATACACATCAAGGAAGTGCAAATTAAAACCATGAGATATTACCACACACCTACCAGAATGACTAAAATTTAAAAGGAGAAAATATTAATAACAAATACTGGTGAGAATGTGGAGCAACCAGAGCTCTGATAAACTCCTGGTTAGACTATAAATTGGTACAATCACTTTGGAAGTATTTACTCAAAAAAACCATATGATCTAGCAATTTCTCTACTTAGGTAATACCCAATGGAAATTCATACATATGCTTACCAAAAGATACATACTATAACGTTTATAGGGCATTGTTTGTAACACATATTGAATATCCTTTATCCAAAATGCTTGAAACAAAAAGTTTTTCAGATTTCTGGTTTTTTTTATTTTGGAATATTTGTATTTTATGTACTTATTTGTTGAACATCTCAAATCCCAAAAGATAAATTCTCCATTGGGCATTTCCTTTCAGCATCATGTCAGCACTCAAAAAGTTTCAGATTTTGGAGCATTTTGCATTTACATATCTAGAATATTCAAATTGTAGTTCCAATAGGATTAGCCAAATGCCCAACAGTATGAATGGACTTCATGGACAACGTTGAACAAAAAGAAACAGACAAAAAAGAGTACATACAACATGACTCTAATTACATAAAGTACTGGAATCGTAAAAACTATGTTTTTGAAATCAACAGTAGAATGGAGAATGGGAGGAGAGATTCTGTTGTACTGGTAATAATCTGTTTCTTAATCTGGGGGCTCATTGCAGGGATATGATTAGTTGTGGTATGTGTACCTCTCTTTATATATATTATGTTTCATTGTAAGTTTTAAAGAATATTGTCAGCAAAGCTATAATCATAATACTAAGGTATACTTTTTAAAAATTTGTTTTAGCAAATTTTAAATAAAGTGCTATTTTAATGAAGACAAAAGAGATCAGATTCAAAGCTCAAATTCTTTCCCTATTCTCTGACATTTATATAATGAAGTACTTAAGGGAAATAGCTAGTAAATACTGAGCAAATCCATTATTTTGATCATTCTCCACTTTTATTTTCTGTTCTCAAGATTTTGAATTGGTATCTTTCTCATCTATTGTTTTGACTGTCCCCTGCCCCCACAAAAAAAGAAGGCAAAGAAATTCAATAAAGCATCTATTTTTTAAAACCTATTCTTTCTTTGAATGCTAATGTCTCATTACAAAAGCATCTCTACTTAGGAATAATTTTTGATTCTGCAAGGCCTCTTCTAGGTCAACTATTCAAGGTGACACTTTACACAAGCATCTGCTAAAACTATCTGTGAATGCTGGACAGAGATGATTACTTTTGCTCTGTAAACTTAACTTTGTATCTATGATATTTCATAAATTGAACATGTATAATTAAAACATTTTATGTAAACAAAAGTAATCTATATAATAAACATATGTTTTCTAATTAATCAGCTGTGTTCTATCCAATTAGTTATGAAAAGAAATCAAACAAAAATCCTTATTTTTCTATTTTATTTTTAAATTATTGGAGACAAGTTAAGCTTCCCACCAGTGAAAGTCTTCTAAGTTGTGATGCTTTAGTCACCACTTTCAAGGGGGTAACAGACGTTATTCCTGCTGATGATCTGGCTTAAAGAATGCACTTCTATCCTTTGGTTTTCATCTGTTCCAGAGAATGTGTTTGTGATACTCTTTGGGGGCTGCTAAAACAAAATATCTTAAACTGGTAACTTATAAACAATGGAAATTTCTCACTGTTCTGGAGTCTGGGAAGTCCAAGATCAAGGTGCTGGAAAATTCAGTGTCTGGTGAGGGCCCACTTTCTGGTTCATAAATGGTGCTTTCTTGCTGTGTCCTCACATGGTGAAAAGGGGAGAAAGAGTTCCTTTGGACCTCTTTTATAAGGGCTCTGAGCCCATTGATGAAGACTCTGTCCCCATGACATAATCACCTCTCAAAGGCCCCACCTTCAAATACCATCACTTCCGGGGTTAGGATTTCAGCATATGAATTTTGTGGGGATATAAACATGCAGACCATAGCAATGCTTAAGGTATGACTTGATCAGTGGCTCAAACAGTGATCATGAGGACCCAGTTTTACTCTTAGAAACACTCTTCTCCATGATGGCTTTATCTTACTTGGATAACCTGTGGTAGATGGAAGACCAACTGTAGTATCTCCCAATCTTTGAACATTTCAGTTTCAAATTCTATGGGAAAGGGCAAGAGTTTCTCTCTCATAAATTGCAACAAAAGATTAATTTTTTTTTTATTGGTTATGATTGGTCCAAGTACCCAGCCTGAACCAATCACTGCAGCTAAGAGAAATGCCATATGCTAATAGGTCTAGGTGTGGATCACTGGATAACATCTCCCTGTAAGGGCAGTGGGACCCTATTCAAACTTTATGGCTTGGGTATGGAGGAAGGGATGGATAGATTTTTAAATCTATCTTACTGGAAGTTAAAGGAATAAATTTTGGTCAGCCAAAATTCAATAAATTTATTCTACATGTTCTTTGAAATAGCACAGATGCATGTGCCCCCTTTGTATGGACACCTCTATTAAATACTTTTTCAAAAGGACATATTGGATTCATTTATAATAATCTGGTTCTCTGAATATAAATATTAGTACTATAATAAAAACACCAACCATACTCATTATTTATCAAGCAATTGTTATTTTATAATTAATATTGTAAGTCTTCTATATTCATTGTCTATTTCAATCCCATACATATATAAGATATAAATAATTTATCATTCAATCCCATACATATATAAGGTATAAATAATTTATCATTCTTATGTATGAGAAGACAGTGATTCAGAAACCCAAAAGATCATGGATTGAGTTTCAAGGCTTAGTAGAAGATTTACAGTCTGTGTCTAAGCCTGTTTGACTCTACAATCCAGCTTTTAGCATATACCGTATACAATATCCCTTAAGTGTTTATATTTGAAGAAAATGACTCTTTAAGAAAATAAAAAAAATTATAATTTCAGGATGGTTCCCAGTACAGGATATAATCTGGATTTAAAAACCACATGCTGATTCATTTCCTACTTTTCATAATACTACAAATCGTTTTGTTTTTTTTTTTCCCTCAAAAGGGAAGAGTTTTCAGACTATCATTTACTGAGAGTGGACAATTTTTAAAAGAAGAACTTCAAAATTCTAACAAGATTTTTAAATCTAGAGGGATGTCCTTTTTAAAACAAGAAAGTCAGTATGAAAGTTAAATATTTTCCTTCCTGAATTTGAGCATTTCCCTCTCTTAAGCATCCCAGGTGCTTCCTCTTGATCACTACTTATTCACAGTCCAATAGTTTCAGTCTTCTCAGAAATCAGAAATCCTACTTTATAAAATTATGTTTGCTAGTACAGAGGAAATAACATTTTGAACAAACTATTATGGGGGTTGCGTTGTGCTAAGGACTTTATGTGGCCTTTGAAAACAACCCTGGCATCAAAGTCACGCTTAATTATAACTTGTAGCTCAAGGTTAAGTGTCAGCCTATAGATGAGTATAGTAACAGCATGATTTTTTAAAATCAGCTTTTAGACCCTTTCACAAAATTTCTAGAGTGAAAATTTCTTCCTTCTCTAAAAATGATCTAGGGAAAATCATATATTCTTCTCTGTGATCTTTAAATTTTTCTGATTTCTTTGGTATTAATATCTACTACAACTGATGGTGGCTTAAGATGATACTCCACCACTCCTGAGAGATCGATCCATTAGGTCCTTATGCAGAGACAGCCCTTAGCAGTATATATTAACCTCTATAGATACTGTTCCTTTGATATAGATAAATAAATCTTAGCACTTAGGTCCATGGAACTAGATGTTAAAAATATTAGGGGAAAATGGATTCAGAATTTATGGACCTTGATTATCAGATACTATTTCATCCAAGTCAGGTGGAGGAAGTTAGAACTAAATCATGAGAGTAGCAGCTGTCAATTTATCCCTTATGGCTTACTAACGTTCTAATTGTGCCACTCAATTTGGGAAGATTAATTCATTGAAATTTATTTTATTCTTTGGTATTTTGAATACATTCATTTCAAAAATAAAACAAAAATATAAAAGATGAAAAAATGTATTAATAAAAATAAAAGGATCTGTTTTGTAAAATTAGGATTCAGTCAAAGGCTGCAGTTAAGAACCAAGAAGGCCACATGTGGCTTTAAGACCACAGGTTCCCCATCCCTGGTCTAGTCTCTTTACTGCCTCTGTACATATTTGCTCATTTTTGGCTTTAGGTCTAATCTTAAACTATTCTTTCTCCTCTCCCTGTCTCTTATCTTTCTTAATATTTTAATCAAAATCTTACTTATGAAAATCAGGTATCATTTAGATACCCTCAGATATTAATGATATCATTTGAACATAATTAGAGCCCAGTAAACAATTGTTGATTGATTATAATACGAATTACAGAGGTAGCTATAAAAGTAATTACTTACCCATTATTCCAGGATTTAGTAATCTAAGATTTAAGAGATGGCAAATAAAATGTGTCAGATAATAGAGTATATGTTTTCATTTAATCATTATCTCATGCAAGAAATAATTGTTTTATACTGAGTTCTAAGTACTAGGTATTTTGGTGGGCTTTGGATTAAAAAGCAAGAAAAAGAAACATGTATTTACCCTTACAAGACCCAGAACCTCCACAGAATGGCCTGTAGAAAGGCAGGCCTTGAGATAAGAAATAGCATGATGTTGTAGTGTACACAATAAGCCAAGGTAGACTTCCGAGAATTATTGGCAAGTTATGGAAGATGAGGCTGATAAAGTTAAAGAAGAAAGTTCATGTGGTGCGTGTTTCGTATGGTGAAGAAATTTGTTCTTATCCAAAGAGCTATTGGAAATGATTAAAAAGTTATAATGAAAGTCATGATAAAATAACATCTACTTTTTAAACGGTTACTTTGGAAACCATACAGAGAATGAACTAGAATGGATAGAAGGGTGTGAGGAAATGAACACTTTGTGGTAATAGACTGGACATAGGGGTAAGGTAGAGGGGATGTCAAAGGTAAAATAATTTCTTGCCTTTCAGTTGAATTAAAAATGACAATGTTCATTGAGAAAGGAATACTGAAAGAGGAGATATTTTTTGGTTTTGTTGTTTGTTTTCTTTTTATTGTGGTATGGAAAAGGTTGAAGTTATTTGTTTTATTTTAGAAAGGTTGAGTTTGAGCAACCTTTGAGATAGCCAAGAGACGATTTTTAATGGACAATCAGGTATGCATTCCTGCAGCAAAGAAAGGAGAAGAAATTTGGGAGAGATGGGGCTAGATGCAGTAATAAGTATGAATGCATTCATCTGAACAGAGCATAAAGTATTATTTTTCCTGACACATTTTTAGTTCTTAGAACTTTTTACATTAATCGCATTTGTCACAGAGCAGTGCAGAATGATTAAAATATGTAGAAATAACTTGGAAAGGGATAAAGAACCTCTATAAGATTGGGATAATTAAGATTCTGTTGCTCAAATGATATTTTTACAGAAGTGCAATACTTTGGAATTTATTGTATTTGCAAAAATATCATTAAATAATGTTACAAAATGTTAAAGTGGAGCTTTGCTGAACTAAATTTCTGGAATTGTTAAAAGCTAGACTGGAAATAACAGTAGAGATTATATTATGGAGTTTAATAACAGTGCCTTTGTGATGCATGACTGATTTTTTTCCTGCTAATTGTTATTCACCCCCTCACAAAGGTTTCTCCTTTACAGAAAAGGAGGGGGTGGATTTTTGAATGCAATGCAGAAAGAAATTTAGAACAACAACAAGAAGATAACCCAGGACAGCCCTTAGCTCACAGTGGGAAAGCGTGAGCAGCAAGGGCAACAACAACAACAAGAATAGCTCATCATCGTGTTATTAGCTGCAGCCCCTGGTGCCTTGGATATGCCTGATTGGAGCCAAGGGACTGGAAGGCCAGCCTGTAAACATGCTAGACTTTCATGGAAAACCCAATACTTTAATGGCTGTGTTTTTACAGTTTATTATTTTATTGATCTCAAAGGGAAATCTGCAGTGAGAAGTTGGTGTATTTTCTTCTGATGTGGAAAATGAAAACTAGCCAGGGACTCTGGTCACAGAAATAAGGTCCCAAGTTTCCCAATCACCCTGTTTCAGGTTGTACCCATTGGTTCCTCAACCAAGAAAAAAGAAAGCACTATTTTATGGTACAGTAAAAGTGACTTTTCAAAGATTTATGTTTTTTATAGTTCTTTTGTAAATCCACCAGAAAAACTTTGACAGAAAATAATCAGCAGGAAAGGGACAACTACCAATTTATTTTTCTGTGGGGGTAGGACACTGATATAACAGAGACTTACGGATGTACTGCCTGGATGCAAAATCAAACTGTCGGTGACAGGAGCCTTTCATGACATTCATTTACCCTGCTCATTTAGTGCTGTTTCCTACCCACAGTGCCCTGGTTTTAAGGGCTTCATGGTATCCTACATCTGCCTGGAAAACATCAGAACAACATATTATTCTCAATCCTTTCCTCATGAAATATAAACTAAATCTCATCCAACAAATTAAAAAAAAAAAAAAACAAGTTTAGGCTTGTCTTCTGTTTCTTATTGGAACTTTCTTTCTTAAGGTATTAGACAAATTCCTTCAATTAATGTTAATAACCAATAATGACTAATGTGTTACTTTTCCCAGAAACATTTGAATCAAACTCCAAACCCCAATATTCTCTCTCCTTCCCTCCTTCTCTCTCTCTGTCCCTCTCTCTATGTCTCTACCCCTCCATCTCTATCACACACACACAAACACACATACTATGTACTGAGGCTCAGAACTTCAAGAGGGTAGTCTGTGCTAAAATTGAAAATAGAAACTCATAGTTGTTCACAGGAAGAGGAAAAGCAACCTATAAAATCACCAAAACCCTGTGCACTTATACATCTATTTAATTGTCTTCATTCTCAGGTTTTGGAGAATTGGCAGATTGAGGATAATAAATCCAATAGTTTGGCCTCCAAATCCCTTGACCTCATCACCTCCAAAGGGCTTCTCTTTCATCTCAGCTCGGCCATGCACCACCATTACCATATATTTGACCTTCTCACCAGTAAAACTGCTTCTGAAATCTCAATTTCAAGGATCTAGCGTTTGGAAAACTGTTTCTCTCCTTTCAGCTCACTTAAATAGGTACTCTTAGTTCAGCAATTCTTCATCTTCAATGAAGGTCTCCAGTTCATTGACCCTGCATCCACATGTGCTCACTTTCTCTTACAGGTTAGATGCCATTATCATAATCACTCCCTTCATGTATTTAACTCCGTTGCTCCCTTCACTCTCTGGCAAAACCTAAGCCTGGTGAATATACTAGCTACCTACTCTGCACTGGCACTCAGTCAGCTAAAATGATTAAAATGAAACACACACACACACACACACACACACACACACACAGTCCCTCATCCTTGTCTGGTTTGCTTTACCGTTCCCAAAGCAGTCATTTCGTATCTCTTTTCCACAAAAATCTCCTTATCAGATAACTCCAAATTTCTTGCTTCCTGCTTCATTGAGAAAATAGAAGCTATCGGCTAAATGCTAATTTCCATCCTCATTTGCCTTTCATTTCTGCCGTCCCTTGTGCTAGAATGAAGTGTCTTCTCAAACAGCCACTTTCTCCCCTTTGTCTCACGGACATTTCCTCCTGTCTCCTCCAGAAATTTCCTTTATCAATTCTGCCCTTTTTATTCTGAATGACAATTTCTTCCTCTCTCTTCTGAATTATTCCCAACTGCATACAACATATTCTAGTATCTTCTATTGAAAACTTTCTTTGCCATTGTATTTCTCTTCAGAAATCATCTTATTTCTGTGCTGAAATGTCAACTAATAAAAGGTCCTTATTTCTCTGACCTCATGTTATTGTTCTCTTGGAAGTATCGGCATTGTTGAGTTTTTCCTACTTCTGAAAATGTTCCTTCTCATATAGTGTCCAGTCTCCTGATTTTCTTTCTATCTCATCTCTGCATCATCTCTGCTTTCTCTTCCTTGATGGTTGAAACTCCTATTCTTAATGTCTAAATATCAGAGTTTCTAAAGCTCTGTTCCATGCTCCTATTTTATATTTATTTTTATATATCTAAATTCTTTCTCTAAGTAATGTCATTCAATTCTATGGTTTCAAACTCTGTCTGTATACAATGACCCCCAAATTATAGTATTGAGTCATGAAATTTTCTTTAATTTTATATTTTGATATTTATTTCCTATATCACATTTCTTATTGACTGCTTAATAAGTGCATCTAACAATATTGCCCAAAGTGCAAGCAATTCAAATGTATTAGGGTTGTCCAGAGAAACATAACCAATAGGAGAATATATATATATATATGTAAACAGAGATATAGAAATATGTATATAAGGAGATTTATTATAGGAATTGGGTCACAGGGTTGTAGAGGCCAAGAAGTCCCATGATATGCCTTGTGCAAGCCAGAGAACAAAGAAAGCCATGGTGTAATTCAGTCCAAATCCAAAGGCCTGAAAATGGGGTGGGGGATGCACAATGGTCTAAGTTCCCATCTGGGTCCAAAAGCCCAAGAATCAGGAATGCCAATGTCTGAGAGCAGGAAGAGATGGATGTCTTAGCTCAAGCATAGAGACGTAGAGATCAGATTGGCCCTTCTTCTACCTTTTAGTTCTATTCAGGCCCTCAACAGATTTTATTATGCTCACTCACATTGGGGAGAGCCATCTGCTTTACTCAGTTCATCAATTCAAATGCTAACGTCTTCTGGAAACACCAAGAAATAATGTTACACCAGCTACCTGGGCACACAGAAGTAAATAACGTTATACCAGCTATCTGAGCATTTCTTAACCCAGTCAAGTTGATAGGCAAAATTAACCATCACATCAACCTAACATTATACTCATTTGGACCCCTGAATTAGCTTCATATTTTATTACTCTGATTCTGCTCCTACCATACTAGAATTAAATTTTCTGCTTTTGACATCAGTAATTACTCAGCTTTTCACTTAATGGGCATAGCAGTTTTAGGATTGCCTATTTCACCTTATATCATCCACCAATTTGTTAATCAATTTTTCATATTATTTGTTTAAAAGGAAATATTCAACATGATTTTCCATTTTCTAAAAGAAGTATCAGCTCAGGAAAAAAAATCATTTAGTAAAGACATGAAAACAATGGAATTAGGAAAGACAGTTTTTATTCACTGATTCTCTATCAGGATTGACTCCAAACATTTTGAGATTGATTCCACCACAATTTTAGAAAGAAGTGAAATTTCACTATAAATTTTCTAAACAAGTCAGATGTAAGGGCATTTGTATTTCCTCAGTAGCACTGGATAGAGGGCGAGACGTATGGAGAATTTCAGAATCGTTATTATTTGTTAATCCAGATTACATTCTTTCAATTTGGTCCAAGCAAAACAGAGAAACCACACAGCGTTTTAAATAGGCAAAGTTTAACATAAAAAGTATTAAGCTGTGATAAAAGAACAACTCTAAGATGTAAAGAGAGCTCTAACAAATACCCTAGGGCTAAGAGAAAGTAACCAAGGAAGAACAAACGTGAAAGGTGGACCCACTCCCCAAGGTAGGGGTCCAGACCTTGTTTAAGAAGTTGTGCTAACAACCCTCTATAGGGCAGAGAACTTCACTGGGTAATCCTGGCCACAGATGGCACAGCCATTGGACAAACAAAGAGATTTTCCAGTCACAGATAATCCAGAGCCTGTGAACAGGCAAAGCATCATGCAGAGAGGGTCAGAGCACTGCTGTGGGCAGGAGGCCTGGAGCAGCTGCAATCTGTGTCGGGGCAGAGGGCTATGAGAAGATTATCACGACTCCAGGGCAGGTTCATGAAGTCACCAAGAGATTATGTATCCTGTGTGCATGGCTGAAGCAAAGAATCACAGGATTTTCTCAATCCACAGCACTGACCAGTGATGCAGTCTGTAAAAACTGCAAGAGAAATCACTTCCTGCAAAATTTCTCCAGTGCCTTATACTGAGAAAGCTTGCCATCGTACAAAGTGCTTAAAAGAGCTTCTTTCATTCCGTATGAGAAACAGAAATTAAAGGGCAATTTCAGAGTATAAAAAAATAAATTGTTAACTGATCTATTATCTTAATATGGCAATTTATATGTTTTCTATAGACTTTATTAGAAAACTTGCAGACTCTGAGGATTCATACGGCAAACTCCCATATGTCAAATATCATTATTGTTTTATACACTTTTTAAAAAATTCCAGGACAAGAAATTGCATAAAAGAACAGGTTCTGTGACTGACAGACTTGGATTTGAACCCTGGCTCTGCCATTTCGTAGTTCTGTAATGTTTTAAGTGTCAGTTTCCCTCTCTGTAAAATACAGCCAATCGTAGGACCTTTATCCTAAGATTTTTATAGTGATCCCAGTACTTAGTGCAGAATCTGGCACATATGAGCTCAAGAAATGAAATGCTAATGCTATAATTGTCATGGTGCCCTACACTGTGGGACCTCAAGAAATAACTTCAAAAATGAATCACATAATTTTTGTATTTCATAGTTGTCATCTGTCAAATGAAAATCGTCAACCTTTCATCATAATGAAACAGGAAAATTCATAGGTCTTTTTTTGTTCCATTTTTTGTCTTAACTGCAAAATCATTACCATTTGAATAAACTCCCTTTCCCTTTGATTTTTTCTAATGAAATTCCATTTCCAACTTTTTCAAACCTCAAAAGTATAATGTAAGTGACAGTCTTACATTCTGTCAGAAATAAAAACCACAATGTGTCTTGAATTATTTGCAAAAGCTATTAATGAGACACGACTGAAGCCCAGTGGCATCTATAAAAATGAATGTATGAGCACTTAGAAGTGCATGCATTTTTAATGCACTGCATGAATAATAACAGCAGGCTATAAATCCTACTG
Source organism: Avahi laniger (assembly GCA_963575035.1). Taxonomy (NCBI): domain Eukaryota; kingdom Metazoa; phylum Chordata; class Mammalia; order Primates; family Indriidae; genus Avahi; species Avahi laniger. The sequence continues at coordinate 36,358 of CAUYSK010037870.1, forward strand.
GAAATGGCAAAGCTTTGAATGTAGAAATCTTATCAAATATATTTCCCATTTTAGCGAAAATGAGTAGCTAGATAAATTTTCACAGAGATTGTTGGGAAACGATGACATGAATGAGCATGTCCAGAGGAAAGCAAAGGAAGCTGATAGAGCAGAACAAACCCTAATTCCATTCATTCCCTAGTTTTGTCCAAAAGTGACTAAAATAAGAGACAGGTAAGTAAATAAATAGATAATCATATGGACATAGAGAAAGACTAATTTTAAAGGTTGCCGATATTAAAAACAATTGTAAATCTTAAAAAGGAAGCCATACTTGAATGGATATTTTGCAATTTTTATTTCTATCTGGTATTGAGTTCCTAAAGATTGCAATTATTTAAAATAAGCATTGCTGCTCCCCTATGCCATCTTTACCACCACCAGATTGTTTCATCGAAAGCAGAAAATGACTTTTCATTTGTTGGTTCCTGATTACTTTTATTTTAAAATAAATTTCTATTATAGAATAGTTAGACTTACAGAAAAGTTACAAAGATAATATAGAGAGTTCCTATGTATCCTGACCCTGATTGATTGACCCTGATTGACCTTTCCCTAGAGCATTAAGGTGAATATGTCATATTAGCATTGAATAATGTGGTACTCTGCTTAGAATGACCTTTAAAGGTAATAACCAACCCAGTAATTTTTTTGGTTTCTGTGTGGTTATTTGTTCTTTGTGAAAGGAAGCCATAAAAAAGAGTGAATGGGGCCTTTCCAAGGTCCAGTCAGCTTAATAGTCCTTATTCATGGGACAGGTTATGTGAGTAGGTTGCAGAATAAAACATAGCTCCTCTTTCCCATATGTCTTCTGCAGTCTCAATTCACCCCAAGATGCTGTTTCCCTGCCCAAGAGGTTTGCCTCTGGAAACTGAAGCTTCAGAGCTAGTATCTATAGTTCCAATTGTTTCTGATTCCAGAAACAGCTTTACTTCGATTCTGATAAGCATTTGTGGGGCAGGGGATAAACTTTTACTCCATAAAGGTGGTGAAGTAAAACTCTACATAAAAATATATAAAAGTATTTAGAAAATATTTTCTATAATGTAGCATCAAGTTCAGAATATTACACCTAACTAAACTGCTATTGATTCTCAGTTTTTTCCTGAAATACCGCATCAGATGTAACGTGACTTAAGTGTGGATAAAGCAAGAGTAGCAGCAGCTTCAAGATTACTCCTGGTGGTGGCTCTGGCAGACATCAGGCGTCTCTTCAGTTTTGGCTTATCTAGAATCCCAAAGAGATAAAATTACTAGAGGCTCTGTGGTTTTCCTCAAAGGTTTTAGAGCCCTACAGGAAACAGACGGTGGTTAAGGATGCTTTGGTTTTGCGTTTGCAATTTGAGGAAGCCCAAGGGTCTCTCTAATGAAAAGTTTCACAACTCATGTCATCCTGAGATCAGACTCCTACATACCTGCACATGATAAATACCTGGGGAACTAGTCAGCTGTTTTAATATGGGCACTAGAGAAGCAGCAAAGGAAGCTGAGTCGACTTTGATCCACTCTGACCCAACATTTAGTTCCTTTTTGTTTACGTATAATATTACTGAACATGTGGGGAATACAGGTGACTCAGAGTTCTTAGAGGCTTTTGTATGGTCCCAGACTCAAAAACACCTGCTGATTCCATCTTCTCATTTAGAGGTAAACAAATCCCTTTCTTAAAAGTAAAACAAAACAAACCTTAGTATTTATTATAAATGATTTTAAAGAGAAAATTTTGTTCACATACACTATGATGGAATCAAATGCTCATTTAAATTATGTAATTTCAACTGTCAGTTCACTGCATGCCTCTCATGTTGTGATCATCTCATCTATGGATTCCAATTGCAATTTCATTGTTTAAACATAAATTCTTTATATGTTGTAAGAACTTTGAATGTATGCTGCATGTCTAATCTTTCCTGTCCTGTTCAACTGAAAATACAGTGTTTGTCTTTCTTTAGGAAAGAATCAACCAATGGCTACATTAGAGACGGGATAGTTCATCTCTGCTAAAGCATCTCCCTGAAGGATTTTCCAGGATAATTTCGAACATAGGTTATTTTACCTCATATGATGGCCTTTGACATAATCCCCCCCAAAAGCTGGAATGCTACTCCAATTAGACACCAAATCATCCAGTAACAGGGAGGCGGAGCAAAGGGGTCAAGTCGAACCTTGACCAGCTTCTGATGAGCATCTCCTGAGGTGCTAAAGGGATTAGCTTGAATGGCTGTGGTGTTCTGAGGAAGAGGCAATAAAAGAGAAAGTAGGAGACCCAGGAAGAAAGGGCAGGATGTTCATGAAATAAAAGAATGAGACAGTAAAGGGTTCTCTGGGATTTGAAAAGGGCGGGACTGGGAGTTACACCTGTGAGTACCACTGACTTATCCCTAGTTCATAGTTTGTAAAAACACTAATCATTGTGCCCTACCTAAGAAATTCAGAGATAAAGAGGAATTGAGATGAAAACAAAACAGACATACAAATAGATACATCATTGTAAAGGAAGAGAAAGAAAAAGAAAGCATATCAAGATAAAATGAAAGCAGTAGCCTAGAAATGTTTTAAAATCAACTGAAAAAAAAGTAGAGCATTAATATTTATCATAAATACATAAAAAGGATTAAGACTTATAGCATGAAGATATTTGCTGTGAGTCTGAACATTAAGACACTTTTGAAACATTGTTAGCAAATAAAATATCCCATGGAAAAGCAAAGAACCTTGAAAGAATAAAAGGCCGTGACATGAGAACATTTGGCGACAGTAGGGCAGAGGCCAGCATAACGTATGGCAGTGGCTAGTCTCAGAACAGTTGTACAGTAATAAAAGCTCGAGAAACCAAACTTAAGAACTAATAACCTCTTCTTGAATAGTATGTATTTCCGCCCACCATAAAGGTACTATTGTGCCTTAAAAAAGAAGTAGAAAAAAAAGAAATGGCAAAATCTAAAATGAACAGTGCTGAGGGTTTTCCTCGTTCTTTACCTTCAACAAAAAAAGGGCACTTGTCCAGCCCAGACCACTCACCGTAACAGAGAGAACAGCAGTTTCCGCAGAGGCGCACAATGCTGCGCGCTCACCGAGACTCCCCACGTTGTCCCGTGATTCTGAAAGTAGAGGGGTTTGCATGTTGTAACACGGAAAGTTCTGGACTCTTTAACAAAATTGTCAGAATTATGTCAAAAAGCTATCTAGACTCTCATTTCACTCACTCCCAGATTTCTTTATACCTAGAACGTGCTGTGCTGCTTATGAAGCCCCATTGCCAGGTCTGATCTTTTAACATCTTTATGATGTTGGAGCTGGGACTCTGCACACCGCAGTTTTGCCTCAACAGCAGGCTCGGTGTTAGGCTCTGCCAAGCAGGGGAGCTGGAGGAAACCTGTGGAGAGGGACTTTCTCCTTACGGTCTCTGTCAGGGACTCCCCTAGCAATTCTCCCCATCCCGGCAACAGTAGTTTGTTCCCAAAGCAGCAGTTGACTTTGGGTTTTGCTGCATTTTCAGAACCACTTCATCAATCTCCCTCAAAGACCACCAGCAGCCAAGCAGCAGCAGGGCCTCTTCCCCGGCCTTAGAAATCCCAGCACCAGCCAGCCAAGGCCCTCATCATGGGCTTGAGCTTCAACGGCATGAGAATTTTCCTCCAAGTGTCTAAACGTCATAATAATCCCAGCCACCTCCGTTTGTCCTGCCAGTCCTGGAGGAGGTAGCTGTGACCTGCAGTACTACCTCAGTGACACCACAGTGTTCTCGTTTAGCCTTTCCAGTTCTCCAGTATCAGTTCTTTATTCAGAATTATTTCCATTAAAATTATCGAAACCAAGTTTGACTAAACATTTTCCTGAATTGAAAATCCAACTAAAAAGAACTTCTCCGAACCAATTTCCAGAAAATATTACAGCCACTTTTTACGGAAAACAGAGAAAAGGACTAGATTTCAAAGAGCTAACTCATCTATTTGATGAGCTAACTGAAAAAGAAAAACTTAGATTACTTTTTACACATTTTTGCACACATTGGAACAATGGCTCGTGCAAGGAATTACATGGTGTTCAGGCAGAAGAGTTTCCTGTCAGCGGTCTAGTGTTTTCTACAGTTTCTATCACAACAGCTCCCTGTGACACTTCCCACTTACCAACGTATATTTAGTTAATGTAAATTTAGTTAATACTACTAAGTTTTATTCTTGTCCCACCACACCACCCCACTTTGGAAATCTGTTTTCAGTAGGGAATTGGGTTTGTTATACATGGTGTTAATTTTCTCTGCCTAAAACCTCTTAGCACTAATTTTCGATAATTAAATGCAAGTGTTAATTTGGTGTCTGCTCATTAAACATATTAATTTAATTGTTGTTTTTGCTATGCACTGCAAATAATTGAAACTTATATTCACCTTATGTGCTAAAGGTTTCAAAGTTATTCCTCATGATTCATTTCATTTGATTTCAAAATAACAGTGAGAGAAATGTAGGACATGTATTATACATTTTCCCCATGTATCGGTGAGATACAGGAGGTAAAAATTCATGTGATACAACATAGTGGCAAAAACAGGCCCTAAACTATTCTTATTTTTTTTAGCAATTGTTTACAGAATACTTAAACATTCATTGAGACAAAGCAATAGAGAAGAACAAGGCAGTTATCATGGTCTAGCAAAGTAAGAGGATTACAGAATATGAAACTGAAAGTGTGAAAAAGATTGTGAGGAAGAAAAACAGATTATGATGGATATGAGTAACAGATTGCATTAGTTTTCTATTGCTGCTGTAAAAAACTACCACAAATTTAGTGGCTTAAAAATACAAACTTATTACCCTACAGGTCTTTAAATCAGAAGTTGCACATGGATCTCACTGAGCCAAAATCAAAACATTGGCAGGACCGCATCTCCTGTGGGGGCTCTACTGGAAAATCCCTTTCCTTGCCTTATCTATCTTCTAGAGACCGCCCGTATTTCTGATTCTCTGCTCTCTTTCCTCTTAAAGGCCAGCAATGGTGGATTGAGTTCTTCTCAGTATCATTCTGAGCTCCTCTTCCACTTCCTATTTTAAGGACGCTTATCATTACTTTGGGCCCACCTGGAGATTAGCCCACCCAGGCTAATCTCTTTATGTAAATTCAGTTGATTATCAACCTTGATTCCATTTGCAACCTTAACTCTCCTTTGCCACAAAACCTAGCATATTCACGAGGTTTAGAAATTAGGACGTAGCAGTAGTAGGCCGGGC
>CAUYSK010037871.1:0-13427 GCA_963575035.1 Avahi laniger
CTACAGGTGGTGTTTAGGAGCAAAGCAGATTGCAGTTGCTACCTACCAGCCTGGATGTGTGTGCTTCTATGGTTGCTTGATCTGCCAGGTAGGGAGGAGATGCTAATATGTTGTGCAGGGTTCTTCTGCCACACTTGGGAGACTGCTCCTGATGGGAGGGGTTCCTTGGTGTACCTGCTGTGGGCTCTGATCAGGATTTTTCTTCCCTCACCATGAACCCCAATGTTTGCAGCCAACCAGACACAAAAATCTGGCCCCAGAGTTATGATCCTACTGAATGACCTAAGCTGGTCTGGAGAGCAGACTCACTGGATTGTCGACTATTGATCTGTGCCAAGGCCCCACAGGCTCACACACCAGCCACACAGGGAACATGGCTTTTCTTGTTTCTAACTACTTCCAGGGGTGGAGTCTACCACTGGCTAGGGTAGTTGCTGGCTAGGGGAAGTGGTGGTGCCCCAGTCTGTCCAGCAGTCCAGTGACTGTAAATCCCGCAAGTGATAGTCTCCCACGACTGAGGAAGTATTGAAAATTCACCCATAAAAAAGGGGACTTGTTAGTTGACCACAGTTTGTGGAAGGGCGGAGCTTGTCACGAGAGTCCCTCGGCTGGAGGAAGAGAGCTGCTCAACACCATAGTGCACTTCAGTTGTCTTGGTTGTGGACCCCCAAAATGGCAGCCACCCCCCCACAGAGCATTAGTGCTGGGGGCAACTGTTCAGGTGTTGACAGATGCCGGATTCGGGAGCTGAGTCATCAGGACCCCTGTTGTGTCCTTTGTGTCGCCCCCCCCCCCAATCTCACACCTGGCCAGCAGGAGGTCTGTTTTTTTTGACCTGCCCAGAGCCGGCCTATTCGCCAGCAGCAGTTTCCAGGATAGAGTCTCCTTTTCAGTGTTTACGTCCATTGGTCCTGCTGATAGCCAGAGGCAGATGCCTGTCTCCTAACTCCCTGGAACAGTAGCTCAGATCAGTCCCTCCCCCGCACAGTGCAGTCCTGGCACAGAGCATCAGGGATTTTACAATGCTTCCCACCATTGTCTCCTCTCTACAGAGGCCAACATCTCCTGCCACGATTTTGCACTGACTTCAGGCAGGTCCCTGTTTGAGTGGGTGTGGAGGTCAGTGGGGAAGCAGGACATTCTCCTGTGAGCCAGATTCCACTGCACTCGCTGACCAGGCGGGCACAGCTGTCCCATGCTCTATTCACTATTGTTTGTCTCGCACTCTCCAGACTTTGGGATCCTATCTGCCATTCACCTTTTTGGTTTTCCTGTGTTGTGTTTACCACACTGTTTCTCTGCAGTTTCACAGTGCTGTTGTTGTGGGGGAGTGAGCCACTCTTGCCTGGCAGACCAAGTTCTACACCCCTTTCTCTGGGAGCAAGAAGCCAGGAGGTCATCTTTACTCTGCGATTTTCCAAAATCACACCTGCAGTTTTCTGATTTTTGTTTTTAGAGTAACCATCCTAGTGAGTGTGAAATACTGTTTCATTATGGTTTTGACTTGCAATTTTCTAATGATTAGTGATGTTAATCTTTTCAAATGTTACTTGGCTACTTGCATACCTTCTTTGGAGAAAAGTCTATTCAAGTTCTATGCTAATTTTTAATAGGGTCATTTCGTTTTTTGTCATTGACTTGTAGAGATTCTTTATATATTCTGGGTATCAATGCCTTATCAGATATATGTTCTACAAATAATTTCTCCATTCTGTGGGTTGTCTTTAAATTTGTTGGAAGCCTTGTTGCTCTGCAAAATTCTTGAATTTTTATGACATCTAATTTATTTATTTATTTTTTGTTGCCTGTGCTTTAGGTGTAAATAACACATGACATATTGTTGGATATCTAAGAAATGTCATCAGCTTATTAGAAAGCACCAGAAAAAAAAAATTAGAGTGCTAATGCTAAAGGGTAATTACAAATTCAATGTGATCCATACCTTGTATATTTTTAAATTTGAATTATATGACAGTAAAGAAAATCTCTATGATGAGAAAAAAATAATGATATCTAAATAAAGATTGATATTGGTCACATAACATTTTTTTTCAATTACATCTTACTTCATTGACCAAAAATGAGATAAAAAACTAATATTTTTTAAATCTTCAAAAATGAAAAGTAATATGAAATATCCATTTATTTTAAATAATTTTTATAGTCATAAGTTTTTTAAAAAGAAACTTGCTTTATCTAAACTGGACTTAATAAAATATTATGTGACTAGAAGGAAAAAAGGATTTTTTTCATGTTTTCATGAATGATATTTTTCAACAATATCTATGTAAATTTTTGTATGTTTAGTGAGATCTTATATAATTGGAATAATTTATAATTTTTTATAAAACATTATATATTTATGTAATTTTATTTTTAACATTGGCTTCAAAAGCCTCAACCATCCCTGCCTTTTAACCTCTTCTAGTTTCAAGCTTCAAACTCTACCAAATATAAATTATTCATTTTCTTACTTCAAGTGAAGACTCATTTACTCTCTTTGCTTTTTTCTTTTCTTTTTCCCCCTAGATCCTGATTCCTTAAGGATAGTTCAAGGAATCTTGGTGACTCTTTTTTTTACCAGTAACATACACCAAATATAGATAGGAAGTCTTCAAAAAGAGTTCAGATGTAGTTGAACTGTTGCTGGTAATATGATTCATGTTAGGCTAATGGGTTCTTATCTATCCACACACACCTTTCAAATGTTACTAGCAATTTCCTAGAACGAGTTTTGCCTTATCAGATAAGGTTTGAAAAGTTTTAATTTATACACACACACACACACACACACACACACATATGCCCTCTCTTTATAAATAAGCATTGTATATAAATTTTGTCTGTTGAGTTACAAAATAAACATATAATTAATACAATTTATATATCATTTATTAAAACTAATATTAATAATTTGTGTTATTGTTTTATTTATTAAATATACAAAGAACCCATTAGTCCATCTAATTTTTATAGTACATCATTTTACGAGGCTTTTTCCTTCTCTGAAATTTATTTGCTTTGCTCTTTAAATATTATAATGATAACTTTCTCTTTTAAGAGGCTGATTTATTATGATGCATACATTTTTAGGGTCCTTCATGTCATGTGTATGGACCTTTTCCAAGTCCTAATTTTTATTTATATCTTTATAAATATTTTTAAAATTTTGTCTTTCTTAAAAAGTGCCTCTAAAAGTGTAAGCTTCAGGCCTCAGAAAATCTGAATATTACAAGTAGTGATAATCAAAGCTATCTAAATGTTCAAACCTCCGCTGCTCATGCTTTTAAAATACCATCGCCAATAAGCTGCTGAGAGCTAAGAGTCATTAATTGATTGATGACATGCACTGGTGCTTTCTAATGAGGGAAATAGTAAGTAGAAATGGCCCTAATTAATTCCAGGAATAAAAATTAATAAATTATAAGTAAGTTAAATCAGAGTCACTATTACATTTTGCCAATATTACCTTCCAGAATAAGGAAAATTATAATATTTTTCCACATGGAGCAATTTTGATAAATCATGTGTCTTGATTGGGAAAAATGCATCTTTCTGCCTTCTGCAAAATTTCAGACTATAGATATAGGGATAAATTAAATAAATTACACTGTTATAACTGAATATTCCACATACAGAGAATTCCTAGTCAGCTTCATATATCTTAAGAACAGATTGTCCATTGGCAATAATTGTTATCTGAATTAATGGCCAATATTAAATAATCCCTTAAACATCAAAATAAAATCCTTGAGAGGCAATATTTTAACTAAATTTTCACTCTTCATGAGTAGAAAAAAAATCAATTCAGCTTTCTGAGTAGAACATAAGAATTCTTCCCAAGAACTGCTTAATGTGACACATTCATATAATTAATGTTTTATAAGGGAAATTTCACAGCAGACACTCGAGGCTATGCAGCTTTATTATCTCTGGATATAATGTACCACATTCTCAGCTTGTTACTTTAGATTTTAGATCTTCTTGTAGTGCAGAACATTGCCTTCAAGCAATAAACAGTTGTGCATAGATAACATAGATCTAAAGTTCCCTGGTCAACCACTTTTTTTAAAAAAAATTATATTTTCTAAAACTGTTCTCAGGCTTGATGCTTCTCTCTTCCTGAATTCAGAACTTTTGGCACATCTGGATTCTTTCTTTCCATTCCTGTAGCTAACCCCCTTGTTTAGCTCTTCATTGAATAACACTTAAATAATAGAAACTGACCCCTAATTTGTGGTTCTGTCTCAAGTCTCTTTTACCTGTGATTCATAATAACCACTGTCTCCCTCATGTATCACTGTTCTCTATTCCTGAGAGTGGAGTGAAATGATAGCAACAGCAAAATGTGTAGTTCTTTATTTTCTAAAGGAAAAACACCTTTAAGTTCTAAAACCCAAAACTTCCCCAATCTGAATTCAATTATCTCTCAAACATTATCTTCCAATGCTGTCATCAATAAACCTTCAGTCACTAAATATCTCCAGCATGCTTTATTAACTCTAAGGTTTTCACTTATATAAAACCTCATTAATTTACACACTCAAGATACTCTTCTCTAATGGGACTTCTTCAAGGCCTGGCTTATACCCTACCTTCTTTTTCACTACAGTTACCCCAACTCTGAGAAAAGTTTTTACTCTTATTCCTATGGCACTTTTAAAGATCAAAATAATAGTTCAGTTTATTTCTTAAAGTTTATGTCAAATTTAAACAATTTAAAATAATACTGCAGAGCAGGTTTATGGATTACCAATCCAAAGAGGGTCTCCCATTTCATGAAGAAGAGCAAAGATTGTCACTATGTCAACCACCAAGAATAAGACTCTGAGCACTTCGGCCCACTTGCATTGTGGGCTTCACTTTTATTACTTGTCTTAATCTGGTGAGATAGAACACTAACACATGTTACTTTAAGCAGGCTTATTACTTATAGCTAGGCAACAAGGGATGATAGAAGCATAGAGTTTGTGAAGAAACAACCCACCAAGGTTAAGGAAAGGTACCCAGGGTGAACAGAGTCTTCCTCTATGTGTACCTAACTTGCACTGTTGCTGAGGGACCCAAAAGCAGTTTGCTCTGGGTTTTATACCCTGGGGGAAACAAGACAAACTGGCTAAACACTGAAGGACATTCTACTCTAGGAGGGACAGGTACAAAGCCTGGGCTGTATCAGGAAGTTCTCTGCTATTTTAGAATTTTGCATTCTCAGAGCATTCTATAGTTATCTTGAGAACTAGGGTCAAGAAGAGCGCAGGAAATATGGGTCATCCAGGGCTATTTGAAGACTGTACTGCAAATATATTCATTAAAATAATATAATAAATGTTATTTAAAAATTCATTTTGGTTTATAGCAGTTTGACAGGAATGGAAAATGGCATTTGAGTTGCGGAGTTGTCTGAGATGAGTGTAATTTTCTAACACCTGTCATGAAAAGTGAGAGGAAACCAGAATTAATATCAAATCTCATAAAAAGGAAAAAGTGAGAAGAACCGAAAAGGTAAATTCAGTTATGTACTTCATAATTTCCAATGGTAAAGCAGAAATACCTAGATCAGTGTACATATCCAAAAGATAGAGTGTAGTTACAGACAATACTAGTGATCAGAAACAAGATAGGATTGGATCAAGCATAAGGTGAGCCTAGGAGGGTACTGACACTCTGGTGACAGTAAACACTTTATTGCTTTTACTTACACAGTTTACTGAAGGATCAATAAGTATTAAATGTATTAGTAGATGCATTTCTCTAGGCATAAGTAATAAATATAAGAATATCGATATGAGAATATTAGCATAAAATAATTATTGATATAAAACATATACAACTATAGTTCATACTTTTTCACATTAAATTTAACATATTATAATTTTCAGAAAATTTTCCTATCACCAACATCTATTCTTTTGTGACAGGACAGAAAACAAACAGACAAACAAGAAAGCCTTCAAATCTATTTTGAAGATTAATTATAATCACAAAATATCTCCCAATCAGATTCAAAAAGAAGAGTAATTTTTGTAGAACCACTTATATGGCAGTCTTATGCTAGATAACTTCACATATTAATATATTTCATTAATTAATATACACAAAATATCATGATATAGTGTGGAGAATAATAGTAGCACAGTCTCCATCACACAAAATTATTCAAATACAAAAATGAAAATTGTATTCTTTGTGGCAGTGTTTCTATTTTCTTAAACTGTTTTAAATGAAGTCTGGATTGGCAGACCCTTTCTCAAGAGAAAATGAGGAGCTAATGGAAAGTATTTAAAAAGGAAACATGTAAAGCATCTGAAAATTGTCACAGGCCATACAAGAAATATAGCAACTTTTATTGAATAAAACCTACTAAATCTTGGTCAAAACATCAAAAGGCTGTGGCATTTGCAAGACAATTCTCTCTAAACCCAGCCTCCCAGCTCATTATGATAGAATCCCTGCTCTGCTGGGTAGAGACAAGATCACAAGGCTCTTTTGCCACCCAATCCCAGATTAGGACTACAGGAACTCTCCAAGAGAGACATAACATCAGATTTTCATATTCTCCCCAGTCCTGTACTGCAGAAACTCTATTCCAGATGATTGAGAGTGCGAAACGGAGGGCTCCCTTTCTCCACTTATGTCACACAGCTAAAGGAGCTGCTCTGTTCCAGGCACAGAAGATCACGAGCACTGAGCCTCAACCATCCTTATTCAACGTTGCTCATATGGTGCATGTTTATGTCAAGGGAGACATGCTGAGAGGACCACAAGCTATTATTTTTTCCCAATGCCCTCATTGTAAAGCATAGATGTGGCTGAGACAATTAGGCCATTGTCCCTGCCCTTGTCCCAACTATAGAGCAGTGGTGCACAAGTATTACACAAGGAGAGAGGAATGTGGTAAGAATGGAAAGTTGTTAAGCTCTCCCCAAGAGATTAGGCTTTGTTTAGAAGAGATAATGAGAAAGTTAAAGCATAAAGACACTTGAAAATAATGAAATTTTGGTAGTAAGGAATTAAAGGGGAGCTATTGGCCATGAGAGCAACAATCTAAACATCAAATAGCTTTTATTTTAAAAGAAAATCAGGCAAAACAAAAACAAGCCAAGAAGAATCCACTTCGAGCTGATTATGCCTCAAAAAATAACAATAAAGACTATACCTGAAAAATTTCTAAATGTAATTATATCAGACTATGCAGCGATTTATATTCTAGGGCATAACTCATCTTATACATGGATCCTCAATAAGATTAAGAGCTAAATTCTCATCAGAAATTAGGGAAGCCCAAAGGCTGTAATATAACATATTCAAAGTTCTAAATGAAAAAGTTTATCAACCAATAATTTGATATCTAGCAAACCTATTAAAACTGAGACATATTAACTCTAGCATACCTTTGTGTCAAAAAGAGTAGGAAAAGCTGAGCCACGCTTGTTCCTCATCATGGCCACGGTGCCTTACATATGGGAGAAAATCCCCATCCCTAGCTTGTTTTTGAAAGGGAAAGAGTTTTGTTCACACATCTAGCATCCCAAATTTTATGATTGTCAACTGAGGGACTGGCTCCTAAATCAACTAGCTCTTGGAGCTGATAAGACAGGACATTTGGCCGTCCTCCAGGACCACACAGAACAAAGAAGCTGCTTGAAATTTAAATATAAATCAAACTACAACTTACCAACATTTATAAGATAGCATAAAAGTAGTAGTAGGAGGGAAGTTTATTGCAATAAACACCTACATTAAAAAAAGAAGATCTCAAATTAACAATTTTGCACCCCTAAGAACTAAAAAAAACTGAGAATAAACTACAGTCAAAGCTAGAAAAGGAAGAAAATAATAAGATTAGCATGAAACAAAATCAAACAGAGAATAGAAAAGCAATAGAAAAAAATCAACAAGATGAAGATTCGATTTTCTTTTGAAAAAATAAACTAAATTGACAAATCTTTAGTTAAATTAAGAAAAAATACTCAAATAAATAAAATCTTGCATTAAAATGCATGTCTCAGATATAAAAAGGATTTTAAGGAATAAATATAAACAATTAAATGCCAAAATTTGGATAAACTAGAGAAATGAATAAATTCCTAAAGATGTACAACGTATTAAGACTGAACCAAGAAGAAATAGAAAGCCCAGGTCTTTCTCCATTCATGGAAACTAACCTGTTCCTATCTAGAATGAAAAAGAAAAAAAAGAGAAAAGCCAATAGATCAATAACAAATAAAGAGAATACTATAATAATCTGAAATCTCCTAACAAAGGAAAGCACAGGACCAGATGGCTTCGTGGATAAAGTCTATGAAGCATTCAACAAAGCTCTTCCAAAATCAGAAGAGAGAACACTTAAAAAATCATTTTATTAGGCCAGCATCACTCTTGCAATCTCCATACAAAGGAAAATTTTTGTAAAATTTTGTAATGAATATTTTGTAAATAAAGGCACATTTAACTATTAATACAATTTCCCATTTTCCTTATGTGTGGTGACTTTTGGGATACCCTGCATATTATTCATCCTTATAAAGAACATTATGCTAAGTAAAATGGACCAGACATAGAAATGAAAATACTACCTGATCTCACTTATACTTGAAATCTGAAAAACATAGAAGTAGAGCGCAGAATGGTGGCTACTATGGACCAGAAAGTGGGGAAAGTGAGGAGATTTTGGTCAAAGGTTAAAAAGTTGCACTCCATCTTTATTTCAGCACTATTCACAATAGCAAAGATATGGAATCAACCTAAGTATCCATCAGTGAATGAATGGATAAAGAAAATGTGTCATATATATACAATGGGATACTATTCCACCATAACAAGAATGAAATCCTGTCATTTGCACCAACATGGATGGAACTGGAAGACATTATGTTTACTGAAATAAGCCAGGTGCAGAGATACAAATATTGCATTTCTCACTCTATGTGGTAGCTATAAAGGTTGATCTCATGGAGGTAGAGAGTAGAATGATAGTTACCAGAGGCTGTGACGGGTTTTTCTGTGTGGGCAGGGATGAAAAGAGGTTGGTTAATGGGTACAAAAATACATTCAAATGGAAGCAGTAAGTTTTAATATTCAATAGCAAATTAGGGTGACTATAGATAACATCAATGTATTGTATAGTTCAAAATAGCTATAAGAGAGGTCTTGAAATGTTCTCAATATTTAGAAATGATAAATGTTCAAGGTGATAGACTTCCTAAATATCCTGATTTGATCATTGTATATTCTAGGCAAGTTAAAAGTAATTAAATGATCCACATAAACATGTAGAAATATTATGTATCAATAAAAATTTCAAAATTAAAGTATTTCAGTTATGTAGGATGAATAAATATAGAGTTCTAATGTACAGTATGATGACTATAATAAATAATACTGTATTTTATACTGAAAGATTAGTAGAAGATAGATTTCAGATGCTCTTACTAGCAAAAAAAGGTAATTATGTGAGGTGATTGATGTCAATTTGCTTGACTGTGGTAAACTCTCTTCTCTATGTATATGTTTATCAAAATATTATGCTGTACACCTTATATACGCACAATTTTTATTTAAAAATAAATAAATGAACAAAGTACCTGAATTGATATTTCTCAAACGAAGATATAAGAATGACAAAAAAGTCCATGACAGTCATTAGGGAAATGCAAATCAAAGCCACAAAATAAAATTTCAGACCCACTAGGGTGGGTATAATTTTAAAAATATAACTAAGGACAAGTGTTGGTGAGGATGTGGAAAACTTTTGATCTTGAACATTGTTGGTAGGAATGTAAAATGCTGTAGCCACTGTGGAGAACAATTTGGTAGTACCTCAAAATGTTAAACATAGATTTACTCTGTGACCCAGAAATTTAATTCGTAGGTATACACCAAAGAGAAATGAAACCATATGTCTACATTAAAATGTATACATAGATGTTGATAACATCATCATTCCCAATAACCAACAAAACAGTAACCACTGAAATGTACATCAATTGATGAATGAATAAATAAAATGTGGTATATCCATATATCGGGATATTATTTGCAACAAAAAGTAATGAAGAAATATGTATGTTTATATATGCTATAATATAGATGAATTTTTTTAAAAAAAATTTCTAAATGAGAGAAGCCAGGCACAGAAGACCATATGCCCTATGATTTCATCCATTTAACATGTCCAGAATAGGCAAATTTACTGAGACGCAAAGTAGATTAGTGGCTTCTGTCAAAAAATGGAGAGTGGTTTGGTGAAAAATGGGGAGTGACTGCTGATGGATACAAGATTTATTTTGGAGTGATAAAAATGTTCTAAAATTGATTGTGTTGATATATTTACAACTGCATAAATGTATTAAAATGTTGAATTGTATAATTTATGTGTAGGAAATGTATAGTATGTGAATTATATCCCAGTTGCTAAAAAATTACCTTACATTTAATATGGCAAATAAGATGTGAAGTTTGATTTCACTCTCCTTTTTTGGCAACAATAAAAGTTTCTTGCTCCTAAAAGACAGTCATAAGAAGAATTGCACTCTCTTCATCATTAAAACATTGGATTTCTGTATACAATTATTAGTATTACTGTGGTCATCTAGCTACAGCTCTAAGAATAAAGTCAAAACCTAGGACAAGGCAAAGTGATTTAGAAAGTACTTAACTAGCCACGCATAGTAGCAC
Source organism: Avahi laniger (assembly GCA_963575035.1). Taxonomy (NCBI): domain Eukaryota; kingdom Metazoa; phylum Chordata; class Mammalia; order Primates; family Indriidae; genus Avahi; species Avahi laniger. The sequence continues at coordinate 10,678 of CAUYSK010037871.1, forward strand.
GTGCCTGTAGTCCCAACTACTCTAGAGGCAGAAGTAGAGATAAAAGGATCATGTGAGCCCTATAGTTTGATCTATAATAATATGATTGCATTCCATCCTGGGTGGCAGAGTGTCTCTAATAACAACAAAAAAACACTAGAAACACTTAACCACAAAAATACATTGCTGCATCTCGTCAAGTATAATTTATTTATGAGTATGTAAGCCCTGAATGCTGACATTACTTCCCTCCTCAATGTAATAAAAGTAGCAGTGTCCTAGCTCTGAGATCATCATTCAGGCATGTTTCTAACTCTGTTTTTCCTGTTTAGAATCTTAAACATTAGTGCATTCTTAGCAATGCGTTCTCGGGAGGAACTAATCTTGTAGAAGTTTCATTCACCTGTTTGCTTTTACTTTCATGCCCTGTATCCTTTACATTTCTCATTAATGTATTGAGAATAAGTTAAAGTAAAAGCAAATTATGATAAGTCCAAGTTGTTGTTAAACTCAGCTTCTGAGCATGGTCAACATTACGTGTTTTGACTTTGCCCAGGTGAGTTTCGAAGAACTAGGCCTTTGGTGACTTCAGTATGCTATGGGATCAATGTACTTTGAAGGAAAAACACATTCAGTGGTTCTAATCACAATAATACTAAAAGTTACATATTAATCATTATGGTACAGATAATTACCAGTTGTAACAAACATGTAAACAATCAAAACAATCACCAGTAAGTTCTTTTTATTAAAATATACTGGCTTCCTGCCTTCACTTGGAATGATAACACTTTTGGTCTTGTTTCTCCTGGATTTGAAATAATACTTTTGGATGTTTTTCTCTTAACATTTATAAATTAATTTAGAGCAAAAAGTCTTCCGTATATGTTTACATAGAACTATCAATATAGTCCATATTTTACCTTTTTGCTGGACTAGCAACAGTTATTTAAACCCCTAGTAGTGAAGAGGAAATGGAGAGAATCTCCCAAATTCCAAGAAGAGTTGATCTGTAAAAGAGGTAACAACGGAGAAGAGCTATAACATTTATTATTTCCACTTTTAGAATTATGGTAAGGTAGGTAGAAAATAAGAGAATAAATAGCCTGATCTTTTTCTTTTGCCTTCAGATTTCTTGCCAGTTCTTTGCATTGTGTAAAAAAAAAAGTAAGCCATTAGACATGGTTACTAAAATGATGTGTTTGCTCAGTTTGGCCACATCAGACATAGAGCAGATCAGAAAAACAAAAACAAAAACAATGAATAGCACATAAAACAGGATGACAAGTCAGAAAACATAAAAAAAAAAAACAGGCAGAGCATGAGATTAATAAAATAATCAATTAGATAATGTCTCCCAGGTCTTCTTTTTTACCAACAAATAGACTTGATAAACTACCTACTTTTTCCACCTGAAAATAAAAATCAAAGAAACTTGGATGTAAACACATTTTCTCTCCTACCATACTTAAAGGCCAGATGCAGTGGCAATCTTTTGTGTTGTTTCAGTGATATCCAGTTTGAATGGAATAAATGAATAATTTCAATATATAGCATCTGTTAATAATGAATGTATAATAGAATTACATGTGATATTTTATTTATAAAATTCAAATATCATCCAAGTCTGTTAAACTATATCATTCTATGGTAGGGATAACTTTTAGATAGTAGATAGCCACAAAGAAAGTTTGTCTTTGTATTATGAACATATTCAATCTGCTTTAATTCTCTATCAGATGAAGGATCAAAATCCTTCATGGATCTGAACTACATGGGTGACAGTAAGTAAAATGAATATTTGTTTTTCTCTCAATCAAACAAAAAAATAGCCTTCTTTCAGCACAATTATGTCAAAATATTTTAATTGACACTATCAATATTATTATATTCCTGGAAAATATACCCAACCATTCTTTTGTTGTTACTGATTTTATAAAAAATATAAAGATTCAAACAACCCCATTAAAAAGTGGGCAAAGGATATGAACAGAAACTTTTCAAAAGAAGATAGACTAATGGCCAAAAACATACAAAAAATTACTCAACATCTCTAATCATTAAGGAAATACAAATCAAAACCACAGTGAAATATCACTTAATTCTGTGAGAATGGCTTTTATCAAGAAGTCTCCAAAACAACAAACATTGGTGTGGATGTGGAGAGATAGGAACACTCATACACTGCTGGTGGTGCTGAAAATTAATACAACTCTATGGAAAGTAATATGGAGACACCTCAAAGAACTAAAGGTAGAACTACCATTTGATCCTGCAATCCCATCACTGGATATTTACCCAAAGGAAAAAGAGACATTCAATAATAAAGACATCTGCACTTGGATGTTTATAGAAGCACAATTCACAATTGCAAAGATGTGGAAACAACCCAAGTGTCCATCAATACATGAATGGATTAATAAAATGTGGTATATGTGTACCATGGAGTACTACTCAGCCATAAAGAACAATGGTAAACTAATATCTCTTATGTTACCCTGAATGGAGCTGGAACCCATTCTTCAAAGTGAAGTATCACAAGAATGGAAAAACAAGCACCACATGTACTCACCATTAAATTGGCACTAGTTGATCAACATTTATGTACACATGTGGGATTAACATTTATCAGGTGTCAGACAGGTGGAAAGGGGTGGAGGGGATGGGTAAATTCACACCAAATGGGTGTGGTGCCCACTTTCTGGTGGATGGGCACATTTTTACCTCTGAGTACAAGTAGCTCTGACTCTGGTGGTGCAAAGGCAATATAT
>CAUYSK010037873.1:0-75556 GCA_963575035.1 Avahi laniger
GAGGAATAATAGTATCTTTTAAAATAAAAAAGTGCACTCTGACTGATGAAAATTATCCTAAAAATACACAATTCATAAATGCACAAAGTTCTAGATACAAGAATGTCCACTAAGGACCGGGCGAGGTGGCCCATGCCTGTAATCCTAGCACTCTGGAGGCCGAGGCGGGTGGGTCGTTTGAGCTCAGGAGTTTGAGACCAGCCTGAGCAAGAGCGAGACCCCGTCTCTACTAAAAATACAAAGAAATTAATCGGACAACTAAAAATATATAGAAAAAATTAGCCGGGCATGGTGGCACATGCCTGTAGTCCCAGCTACTCCGGAGGCTGAGACAGGATTGCTTGAGCCCAGGAATTTGAGGTTGCTGTGAGCTAGGCTGACGCCACAGCACTCTAGCCCAGGCAAAAGAGTGAGACTCTGTCTCAAAAAAAAAAAAAAAAGAAGTTAGCTGGACAACTAAAAACATATAGAAAAAATTAACTGGGCATGGTGGCGTGTGCCTGTAGTTCCAGCTACTCAGGAGGCTGAGGCAGAAAGGTTGCTTGAGCCCAGGAGTTTGAGGTTGCTGTGAGCTAGGCTGATGCCACGGCACTCTAGCAGGGGCAACAGAGAGGGACTCTCAAAAAAAAAAAAAAAAAAGTTCACTAAGAATTGTCTGTAATAGCCAAAAAGACTCCATTAATGAAGACTGTTTAAACAATAATAGACCCATACAATGAGGAATGAAGTAAATCTACATATATTGATAGCAAATGTTGTTTACAGTATATTGTTAAATTAAAAAGGCAAGCTGAAGAAGAGTATGTAAAGTATGCTTCTGTTTATAGGTATAAATAAACTTATATATGCACTGAAATGCTCTAGAAGAAAATATAAGAAACTGATTGTTACCTCTAGAAATGTAGGGAGGGAAATATTTGCCTTTTATTGAATTCTCTTCCATACTGTTTGAAAACTTTACCATGAACATGTCTACTTTTATAATTAAAAAAAGGAAACCAAACCTTAGTTAAAAATATCACAACAGCAAATGAGAGCCATTGTAATATGTCTGAAAATAATTTTAAAAAGTAAGTTGCTATCTTAGAAGATGAACTTTGCAACTGTTATATCATTAGGTGATTCCTCCAACAGAAAAAGGAATTCCTCCATTATTCTATTTATCTAACACTCAGTAGTGCTTACGTTATGCCAAGCACTGTTTTAAGTGCATTAACCATTATACAATCATGGGAGATATTATTATCCCCATGTTTCAGATAAAGAAATTGAAGCATATGGAGATTACACAATTTAACCAAGGTCACATAGCTGGTAGGCTCTAGAGTTGAGATTCAAACCCTGGGCATCTGGCTCTCAAGAATCCACACTTTAACCACTGTGTTTTGTTGCCTCTGGAAGCCTTTAGAATTTCTGGGCTCCATCTGGGTCTAACTAGATACCTGCTAAAAGGGGCCCATTTCATACACTCCCAGCTATCTCCAGGACACTTCCAGGTCAAATCTATCCACTTTTCTGACACTTAGGAGGATTTAATAGGGAAACAAGATACTGCAAGAGAACAAGACTGGGTCTTGTCAGATGTGGAGTAATACTGGGGCCTTTTAACAGCTCTCAAGGTCAACACAATACTTCAACATATCTTTGTTGAAAGATTCTTATTGTTAACTGGAATCTTTGAGGGCGAAAGGGCTGATCTCAGTCAACTGTTAGGTAACATGGCTGATCCATCAGCCAGTGGAGAGTGAGGTTAAGCCAAGATATAGTGTAGGGATTAAAGGCTGAATTGTGTGGCTGAATTCCAATGTTTTCAAAATAACGTCAAGGTGAGGATTTTTTTTTAGCAGCAGAGGCACAAGAAGACATACTTTATCACTTAAGCTTGTTGATAATGAACATGTTTTTTCCTGTGGGTGTTCCTTGTTTAGCCTTTTCCTCAAGGGTTATGTTGAGCTAGATCAGAATTACTTTTTCTAACCCTGGAAGTGGAGGGGTTGATCAAATTATGGGCCCTCAATGATGGGTAAATAGGACATTACAGTTATCTAATGTCTCTTTCCTATGGGTTTTCGTTGTTTTCTAGTCTAATCGATAGCTATTGAACACTTTTTCCACATGCAGGCAGGTTCTCTGAGTGTACATGCAGCTTGCTGGCATCACAACTGGCAAACTTGGTAAAGGAGATTGGTCACTGAATAGCACCATGTGAGGCATTCTAGGAGGTTCCCTTACTCCTGATGGTTCTGAGACTGGATGCACATTTCTGTGTAAGGAATGAGTTGTTTTTTCTCTTCTGTGGTCCATTATGCCATGGGCACCTGGCAAGGGATACAGCACCCTACCAGGGCTGCCATGAGCAGTGGAATGTCTAGCATAGGAACAAAACATGTGCAGATGGCCAGGAAAACTTTGTGCAAGACAAGGTCTGGGCACTAGAAGAGGTTTTCATTAGCTTTGGTTAGAGGTGGGGATCAATAATCCTATAGAGATCCAATTTTTCAGTAAGGAAAGACTCTCAGCTGTCTGGTCACTTTATAAGCTGACTACCTAAACAGTGAGAGCTACACAATGTAACTTCAGGCTTAGGTGGTACCAAGTTGTTTAAAGATCCCTAATGGCATAGACAAATCACAATGCTTAGAAATACAGGGTCTCTTCTGTTGAGGGAGTCATAGTCAGTCTGATTTAATTGCTGATGAAAATGTGATTTAGTACTAACATCTTGATCTAGAGCTGTGCTGTTCAATATGATAGCTAATGGTCACATATGGCTATTTAAATTTAAATGAATTAAAATTTATTCATTTATTAGCTCCTCAATCACCCAGGGCACATTTCAAGTGTTCAACATTCGTATGGTAACTAGTGGCTATCACAAAGGACAGTGAAAATTCATGGACCATTTCCATCATTGTAGCATGTTCCATTGGGCAGCACTAATCTAAAAGATAAACAAAAAGTCCCCAATGATACTCTATTAAACATATTGATGACTTGATTGACCATACCAGGGAGGCCATGTCTAATTTTTATTCTGAACCACTAGAGATTTGAAATACAAAGAAAGGGAGTAAGATCTTAGGGTTTGGTGTGAATTGTGAAGCTTAATTTTCTCAGTAAAGACACGTTCTGTTAGGGAATCACAATGGATAATGTGTGTTAGGGCTTCCCCTGAATGAGTATGTGACCTGATTGGGCAGAAGGAAGTGGTCAAAGGCACCTTTGATACTTATACAAGGCGTAAATGTGACTGCCCTTATCTTGGGTTTTCTGGAATTTCCCTTGGCTTCTGACCTCCTTACCTTCCTCTATCTGGTTAAGTTTGTAAAAACAGGTTAGGCATCCTAAGAAAAACATGAGTCTCAACTCCCCTTCCTGATGTAAGAGATTCTTAATGCCTTCCTCAAAAAAGGAGTTCTTTTATTAGTCCTGTTTCTGTGCCTCTAAAACTTTAAAAAGGAATCAAAGAAAGGGAAATCCAATTAAGAGCAGACATACTTCTCATATTAGTATAGTTCATGGTGTCCCTGGTGGCTTGTAGCAAGGCGATATATCAAAATCAACTGAGTCTGAAGAAACATCTTCCCACCCAAGTCCTTTACTATGGACTTAGAAATGAGAAATTAAGAATCAATGATGACTGCTTGGGGTCCTTATCTTTAGGGGCAGGATACCAAAGGAAATTTATCAGAGGGTAAGGTGTCCACCATGGAAATTAGGAAGCAGGTTGAGACAGATATTAAGAGGAGGAGGTCATTCTTCACAGAACAGCTAGAAGGATTAGAACAGATAAGAAGCTGGTAGATAGAGCCAAGAGTTATGTCTAGGAAACATAACAAGAGCAGTTTCCATGAACTGATGAGAATAGGAGAGTGGCTACAGGGAATGAAGAGTTTCCAGGGCAACAATGAAAACATGGGCACTAGACCTCGTTTAGTCTTGGATATTTCATCATCCTCTCAGAAAAGTAAAAACTCCAGTACCCAATAAATATATGCGGCTATTTAAATTTAAATGAATTATAATTCATGATGAATGAATTCTCAGGAAAGAAAATCACATTGAATGCATAAATTCCTTTATTGAAAATATTGGGATAGCACTGCATTACATATAGTCAATATCCATAAATCCACATTTCTGATTGGACAATACTGCTTTAAATAGAGAACACAGCATCTGGATATGCTCTCACAATATAGTATTAATATCATGGACTAAACTAGGTCAGAGTGAACTATACGCAAAATGACCACTTTGTTTATTAATAGCATATGGTTGCAAATGGCGCGAATGGTAAATGTGATCATCTTGAGACATTCCCGATATCTCACACCAACACATTTAACGAGGAGATTGAGGTGAAACTGCCAATATGTTGTTGATTAAGGGTTCTCAGTAGGAGAACTTGGGTGAACAGTACACCCGGGATACAGATTTAAAATTTTATACCATTCATTTAAACTTGCATGGAATGTGAGTGGAGTATAATTGTTGGTCTGACAGGAGGTCACCGGATAATTTTAGACTTTTACAAATAGTCTAAAATAGAATAATCTAAAAGAAATAGTCCATAAATTTTCAAAATGTAGATATGCAAGTACTATTTTTTTTAAAATAACTTTTCCTTTTAAAGATTATTAGGGAAGTAATTTATGGCAGACCACATCTCAGCTTTGGCTATTATTTGAAATTTTTTTCCACTAGCAGTCTTTGGCTTTCGTAAAAGTCTGGCAATCGATAATATTGGTTAAGTTTCTAACAAGGCTTTATTATTATTTTCAATAAAACATGTTTTATGATGTGAAAATGGGTTTATATTTAAAAAATAGGTTTACACTTTTATTCCAATTTTGGTATGAATGAATTTCTTTGTATTGTTTTTTTCTCAAACAAGTATAGAACCAAGACAAGTGGTCCAATTTGAGATTTTTCATCTGATTTAAAAAAATGCAGAAATTAAAACACTCGGTCCCTTTTAAAACAGAGGCCTGCTCATTAATGTAAAAGCTTGGGAAAGTTATGCAAAAAAACACTATGAAAATAAAGTTTTTGTTATTAACACACATGATTTTATAAGAAGCAAAACATTTTCATTTCAAAAGCACGGTTTTTTCTAAGTCTAGTTTCATAAGGGTTATCCATTTCTATAAATATCAACTTAAGACTGTGAGAAATGATGTATTCTTCCTTACACAAATATGTTCAGGGTAAGTAACTAAAAATGTACCTTTTAATGACTAAATGGGAAGATGGCCTATAATAGTCAAATCAATGAACATTGGTGATAAGTTTTTAAAAATTCAGAATTATACACTCATACATATGTACATATACATATATGCTACTTAAGACCTAACACCCTAAACAATCAGGGCAAAAAAAATTCAATATAAAACTATATAAATCATATGGATTTTGTTCCCAAAACACAGCACAAAATGTATACATTTCTTTATTTCAAGATTTGACACATTAAAAGAAAAAAACTGCCAACACATTTCAGACAATATACTAGAATAAATAAAAGTTTTTTTTTAAAAAAAAAAATCATATATTCCCTTTTAAGTGCTGTGCACTCTCAGTTTTTCTAAATGAGACTAACCTTTTCCATGGCAAACAATAGCTATACATTTTGGTAATGAAAATTATGCCGGTAAATACACAAGGCATGTATATATTTCCACAGTATCTTTTTTTTCACAGTTACCAAAAATAAAAATTGCATTCAACTCATACATCTATAAACACTCTGATTCCTTACTGTATGGATTTGAAGGAAGTGGAAGTACAAAGTCTTTCAACAATCTAGACTTCGAATTTCTTTCTTCAGTGTCTGCCCTCCACATATACCTTTCAGAATCTTTCCGCAATGTGATCATGCTCTGAGATGATGGCAGAAAGAAAGCATTAGGGTGCGATGAGGCAGCCTCAGCTGGGACTTTGTCTTCCAGCCAGCTTTAGGAGGGCTGATCTAATCCAGTCTTTTTAATGTTGTATTTTAAGGCAATCTGAATTTCATTCAAATGTCCATACCTCTAGGTCCTGAACTATGAAGTCTTCCTTTTTGGAAAGAATATCATTATTGAAAGTGCTGCAAGAATTGCTTCGTCCATGGTATAAATCGGCATCTAGCCATAAACCAAATCGTCCCCTGAAAATGTTAACAAAAAAAAAGAAAAAAGTTAAAAACACTTAAATCTTATGTGGCACAGTTTCTATCTTCTCTTGCCCGATCTTTTTTCCTTTATGTCACAGACAGGCAAAATTCTAAACGGCTTGTAAAACAAAGGGTATACTACCTTTCTTTCATTTAAGTGACCTGTCTTCCTAAACGACAAGTGGTAGTAGTCCCTCATTTAGACACATAAATAAACAATTTTATCTTTGACTCTTAGTGTCATGTGTTAGACCACTGTCCTAATTCATCTAAGCACATGGGATAGCTAAAATCATCTGACACCAAGGTTTCAGTTACCTCGGTCAAAACAGACCCACTCAGGTCAGGTGGTAAAACAACAACAACAGCAATAAAAACCTTACCCTCCACCACCAAGTTCTAAAGAACTTATGTCTCCATTGATAAAATACGAGTTTTCTCCACTCCACTTAAAGACCTTGGGGTAGAAACACAAAACAGAGCACAGTCGTTAATCAGGAGAACGAGCAAAGAGGCAATATTAAATAACATCTCTGTGTAAAAGGGAAGCACCTCACTGACTGAGGAAGCTCCTGATGGCCAGACCTGGCCCACACCAGAATGAGATCTCCGAAGGCATAATGAAGTAGTAAAGACCTTTCAGGCACATGCTGGCTCTGACTGCAACCCCTCCTTGGAACCCAGACCGAACAACTCCAAAAGTCAGGGACCCTAAGCAGTTTCTGTGTTACAGTCATGAAGGACTGATCCAGGCTGCAGAGTTCAGATGAGGTTACAGGACGGGGGCTGTCCCAATGCCCATCCCTTCACCCCCTGCTGACACTGTGACACTGGGAAGTTGGATATTTCTCCCATCTAGGTACCTTAAAATTAGGGCTAAATGTGTAGAGAAAAGTTTCTCCTGTGCCATAATAGTGGTCACTGAATTTGAAAGGATGAGTTGCATATGCTCCAAAAATCTGTCAAAAGAAAACAGAAATGTTACCTATGTTCAAACTCTAAACCTCCTAAACAAAGACTTTCTGAAATATTGACACATTCTTGCTCTGAGACCTTGTTATTCCTCTTTCAGCAAAGATTATTACTAAATGGAAGCTCTTAAATAAAACAGACCACCAACAAAAGAATAAGCAAAATATCCCCAGCTCTAATTGGAACCCAAGTGGCCAGGCTTCTTGGTGCATGAAAAATCCATCGGACAAAGCTCGGAGAACTTATTCGTCAAGAGCTAACGATTTGTTTCAGTTTTAAAAGACTTCCAAAGTCCACTATGGAGACAAATTTCCCTTAGTGAATGCAGATGACATACTGGAAACATTAAACAAGATGCATCTTGAACACAGAAGTGAGTGCTTGGGACAACAGTCACATCTCGGACGTGTTTTGTAAGTGGAATCACAGCCAGGCATTCCCCCAAACAAAATGAACTTTCCTTCCTATTGATTTCTAATGAGTTATAATATGCTTATTCAAACTATATCCTTAATATGACTGATCCAATATATCTTAGTTTGAAATGATTTAAAAAAAAAAATAAAACTCCATAATACCATGGCCTTGAAAGGTGATTTAGATGTGTTTAGATCAAGGATTCCTTTACTTTTTCTTGCTGGAGGGTAGAAAAAGAGCCAAGTTACGCTGAGAGCAGCGTTTTCAGAATGTGTACACCCACTGCCTCTGCATTCCATCCTTCTGTTCAGATCTTGATCCGCACTGGCAGGGGTGAGGAGATTTTGAAAATATCCCTAGGTGATTTGGATATATCTTCTCCAAATACCACTTGAGAAATATTGCTTAAAATGAAGGTTATCTGAAAAATGTCTTATCACTTTTCATAAATTATTTTAATTGGATGACAATCTCTATGCTGTCTTCTTCACCAATTACACTCAGTTTCTGACTACCTGTAATACTAACACTAAATATTAGGTAGAGCAGAAGGCTAGAAACTTTTTAAAACCAATATTCGTCATACTTCCTGGTACCAAACCTTTCCCTGGAGTTGCCAACAACAAAGAAATGCAAAACAGTAACATCTTTGCTCCTTCCTCTGGTGATCTTTCAGTCAAAGAACTAAAATACAACTGAGATAGGCATTTTTCAAAGCACGGTGTTAAAATATGACAAAAGGGGCAATGGCCGTAGGTGGAAGAAAGTGGGTCCCTCTCTGATTAATCAATAGGAAAAGTCATCTTTAACTCTCCCCCTCCACAGAATTCTAAATAATTTTCTTTCTTAGCTAAAAACTTTCTTAATGATCATGGAAATCCATTTAAGGAGTAGGGTCTGAATAATCTTAAGGAATTACTGTTAATTTCGCTAGGTTTACGGCATTGTAATTATGCAACGAAATATCTGTTTTCTTTTTTCCTTTTTCTATTAATTAATTTAGAAAGAAATTGTATGAAACAATAAATATTTAATAACGGTATTACTGTTCAGCCTATGCCATACAAAATGTAGTATATTTAGCAATAACATAACAAAAGAATCCACAGGAATAGATGAAGAATCATCAGAAATGATAAAAAGAAGGTTAATATAGGAAAACATATAAATGTACATCTGCTCTCCTCTGTCAACTCCTTTAGTAGACATACAAAATTATATAAAATAGTAATCAATTTATCATTGGGTTTGTAATATATGTAGAGGTAATATGTATAACAATAGTACTGTAAACAGTAGAAAGATACAATAGTGGAATAGGGGAATATTGGGGTAATATTTCCATACCTCACTGGAATGAAGTTGGTAGTCTGCCTCTACTAATTATCCGATGATAATGTTTTCAACAGTGCCTGGTGGTATAAATTAGTCCACAGTCTGATCTGATTAAACTTAGGTCCCTTTGCAGGGGTGGTTTCTTAGGCCAGACTATGAAATGTATCCTGACTCCAGGAAGGCTCTCCTTGGCTGTCACTTTTCCTGGTTCTTGCTGCTAAACTAGATGGTCTACAGTTTAGCTTATTGTTGTCATGCCTACGAGCCTTCTTGTAAATGTTTACTACAAAAATTCTCATTGTTTTCTAGAGTGCCCTTTGGCTTGAACTCTCCCATACTTGTCTAAATAAAGTCAGTTCCTTAGGGAAGAGCCTCAGAGCCCTATGATATGACATACAGCCTGCCTCTTCCCTTGGGACAAATCTCTAAACCATCGCTCCCGACAGTGGCAGGAGCCTCTGGTCTTGGCTTGCCTCACCTGGTGTGAAACTTCAGCCGTATGAGTAGGGACTGAGTGGAGGAAGAAGGCCTATCTCCAGGCCACACTTTCCTGGATTTTAGCCTCTGAAACACAGATCTTGGGTGGAGGATAAGAAATGCTGGGGACCTGCGCCTAGAGGGGGGTATACCACAGCCCTTGACTGGCAGCGTTAGGGGAGAGGGAACCCGACCTTCCTGGCCACACATGCCCAGAGTGGACCCATCATCAGTCTGAGCTGGGGGTTGGAGAAGAGAGAAGGTTGTGCCTCAAATGCAACAGAATCTCACTGTTATTACTGAGATTTATTAGATTTTCTTGAATAAATCTTTCTTTACTTGCTATATGCCCTTAGGACAATTTCCAGAGACTTCAAGTGATGGTTATTTTTATAATTTCTACCAGCTGGGGTTCTTTCACTGGGGATTGAATCTGCAGAGCTCCTCATTGCTGCTAATCTACACATATAACATTTTTATTAGAATTTTATGTAATCCATATTCTGATAAATTTATAGGTGTTGTTCTATCATGTTCTTAAACACAGCAAAGCCACATTCTCCCCTTGGGGACAGACAGGGTGCAAAAGCAGAGTTAGTGTCCAAGTGTCCTTAAACAACAGGGTACATGATTCAGTAAGGCTCCACCTCCTGACAGTGTAACCTTCGATTGTGGGCCTCCTTTACAAATCTGCTGCCAGGAAGCTTGTTGAAACTGCTTCATCAATACTTGCTCTGTGTGGACCATCACATTCCCTAAGTTTGACATCTTTGGTAAATAAATAGGAGAACTAATCTATACTTAGGGTGAGGGCTTGTATGTATAGTCTACGACAATCTCACTGTACCTCATTCAAAATATAGCACCCAACTTCTGAAACATTTCACTAATAAGTAATTCCATTTTAAACCGTTTGTTATTTTAATATTTTATATTGATTCTACCCACTATTCAGGTTGGTTCATTATTAAACAAAATGTCATCAATCAGGAAATAATAATAGTAACAATGATAACAGCTAAACTCCTCCCTGCAATTCTTAAGCCACAATAATACTGCAATAAAATCACAAAGATCACCATCGAGAAAGAGTGTCTTCAGGATCCCCATCTCTCCCCCAATTTTTCTTATGACAATAAAGTTCTATTTCCCCTAAAGTGATCCCATTTATATGGCTTATTTCAAGGTGGGCGTGTTGTCTATATAAAAATTCTGTGCTTCCCAGCAAGCTCTCAGCGCCTAACAGTGCCCAGCAAATAACAGGCATTCATTAGACACTTGCTGAATGGATGAACAAACGAATGAATGGTTGTTGAGTAAAACCTGCTTCAATGCCAGAAAGTAGGAAAGGACGGCATCTACATTTTAAAATCTTAGAGGAATTTCTTCTTAATATAATGCAGATCAAAGTGAAATATATGAAGAGCAGACTTGAATGACGCCTTCCTTTTGTGATGTAAGAGCCTGACTGCGTAGTGCCTGGAAGAAACCTAGACAGATTCTACTCATAGTCCAAGCTGATTTGAGGGAAGAAATAGCAGTGTGGGGTAGACAGGGGTAGTATCCAGATTTCAGCAGTGCCTCCAAGAAAGAAAGACTGTGACACAGACAAAGGTGCAGTCAAGAATAGTGCTGTACATCCTCTCTGTTTCTTAGCAATTGGGTCCCTCGGGCACAGCACACCACGGCCTTGACTGGCTTTGCATCACAGCCGCCATGGAGGCAAGGTCTGTGAGCACCACTTCGGCGACCTGGTGAAGTTCTGGTATGGCGCCGGAACTTACTTCTGCCACTATCTCCAAATCCAGATTTGACTTTTCCCCAGCTTTTGCAGCTTTAGGCTGTAGGATATCATTATACTTTCCTAGTGCATGGTGAGCACAGGGGAAAAAATCCTTAGAAAATGACTGTATTTGTAAATACGCTTCATTTTGTTTTTAGAGATGATTCTGAAATATGTAAAAGTGAATGACATGATTGGGATTTGCTTCAAAATACTTCAGCAAAGAAAAAACAAAGACAAGAAAAAAAGATGAAGCAAATGTGGCAAAATCCTACTAACTGTGGAGTTTGGGTGATAGGAGTTCATTGTACTAGTCTCTCTCCTGTTGGTAGGTTTGAAAAATCATCATTCAAAAATGTTCTTTATGAGAGGAACAGGTCTCACCTGATTATCCATATCTTTGATGACCAACAGGACAGGACTGTCTAGTGATGCTGATTTCCGATAGAGAGTTTTCAAGCTGGTCCCGTGCTCTAAAGTGCTGTAGGCCAGTCTCCATGGATACCCTTGCACCCTTGCTGGAAGGCGCCGGGCGAGCTATGAATCCAAAGAAGGAGATGTAAATAGATGGTTCACGCATGAAGCACTCACGAATGTGTGGTATAAAACAAGAGCCTGCGGCTCAAACTCAAAATCATATACTTACCTACTGCCCCCTTTACTGTGGCAAACATTTGCCACTATAAACCAAGAAAGAGAGAGGAAAATCACTGCTTGCTAGTGTTCACTTTGGCAGGGATGCTGCCCAGAGGATGTGTCCCCACTCAGGGACTTGACTTTGAGGTCCCTATGCCACTGTACATTTGGAGACACAGATCAAGCTGGACAGAGTGCTGCTATTAGACACATGCTCTTCCTTCCCACTTCAACTTGACTTTCATGAATCAGTTCGTATTTCTCCAACTGTTCTTTCTCAATCCTCACAGACTCAGAGCTGCTACTGACAAATGCAGCTTCCCACAGAAACGGGAGCAACAGGAACAAGAAACACAGATAATTTTACACTAGAAGTCAGATGTAGTCTGTCCTCATCACACCTGTATCTTTCACCTACATCAGTGTTCAGCTTAAACATGGCTGCCATGAACACCAATAACGTACGTGTCTCAAAAATATTGCTGAAGGACGCTATGAAGTGCTAAGTCTTCAGAGTGTGTAAAATCAGCTCTAGTGTCAGCGTGAAGCCCGTCTCTGTAACTGCTTGGTCAAGTCTCTGGGCTTTCTTGGGCCTTCACTGGCTCGTCTGTAAACTGAGGGAGCTGAACTTCAAGATTCTTTAAGGTCTTTGAAATTCGGGTTTCTAAGCTAACTGATGAGAGAAGTGCAAAAGATTCCTTAGTAAGTTTCAAATACAAGCACGTTTTAACAGTATTTCACAATATTCAAGTAATAGATTTTCAGAAAATATAAAGGCAATTATAGAAAAAGGAAAATTCTTCCTAGAGACAGATATTTTTCATAAAGCAAGTAAGATGTATTCGCTTGGTTACTTTTATTGAGCCCTGTAAATGACAGCCTTTGGAACGCTGCAATAATCGCCAGAATAAATCTGGATCCTTTTTAAGTGCATTAGGACTATGACAGGACACTCTAAACAATTTTTTTTTTTCAGATAAGAAATGGCTTTTCCTTCACGTTTGAGAGAAGGATGCTAACACCTGACCAAGCCCTCACGCTCCTAAGAAGGCAGTGGGGAAAGATGCTGTTACTTCTCAGAAGCAGAGCAGGGGGCACTGGTCTCGGGTGAGCTGCTGGCCTTCCACCTTCCTCACGTGACTCGCTCTTCATCCCCGGTGAGAAAGGCAAACGTGGTCAGGGATGGGAAATATGCTTCCAGGCCTGGAAGACCCCCATCCCCAGTCCCGGGAGCGCCCACCTGCTCTATGTGCATGTTCTCCAGCAGCGCGCTGTGGGGCTGCAGGATGGGCAGCACCTCGTCATCCTCATCTTCATAGTAGCTGCACGTGCTCTTCCTGCGCTTTGCCTCCTCGACGGTGATGATCTGAAATACGAAGACACACAAGCCAAGAACAATAACGTATTTGCTTTTCCTCCAGCTGCTAAGAAAACTACCTCAGGTATGCAACTGCCTGAAAAGGTGGAGCTTTGGCAGCAGGAGATAATAATAAATTGAACAGGACTTTGGGGAAATGGCTAGTGTTTCAATTTCAGAACAAATGCAGAATTTAATTTAAGGCAGTACCGCTGAAGCATTGAATATGTATACATTAAAGTCATGAGTCTTCCAGTTTTACTACTACTGCTGATTGCTCATTCATCGTTCATCGAGAACAGTGTATAACTCCACAAGCAGATTATACCTTTGAAATGTCCTAAATTATTCTCCCTAGCCAACATCTTAATTTGAATTTGTAAGGGACTAATCAGAGACCAATCAGTAAGTAAGACTTACCAATCAATAAGTCTTCTATAAATAGGAAGTTTCAGATGAAAAGGATAGTTTTTAGTCAATGGTCCTGTTTTCTTTCTAGGTTGTGCAAACAATTCTGATAGCAATAATGAATGATAACAGCAACCAGGAGCAACAATGCAAAGAAACATAAAGCTTTAGTCTAAATTATGTCTAGGTTATGATTCTTTATGTGCAGTTTGGAAATGATCAAAGTATTCTTCCCTTCTAAAATGAGAAGCCTTATATTATATACAACATTTATTATTTAATTACAGCCATGCTTATGAACTACTGATACCAAAGTCCCTTTTATCTTAAAATTTATTTTTTGTCACATTTTATTCTGATTCAGAATAAATCATTGAATTATTTGAAACTGAAGGATATATATTAGGCTTCTCAGCCTTGTAACTAAGATCAAGTAAAGGATTATATTAGACAACTAATTCATGAAAATTCCTGGGTACCAGTATTAATGACGTTTATATTATAGAGAAAAAACATTTAAGACACATTAGTAAAGGTTATCAGATAGTTTACAACTCAATTTCCAAAATGTACAGTGACAGATATTGATACAAAGTATCCCCTACAGTCTGAGCCAGATTTACAGGTAAGAAAATTAAGTGTATAAATGTTACCATCTTCTCGAGGAATGTTTATGTATCGAAGAATTGCAACTATGAAAGACTCACAAATCCAGCATGATATGTATTAAATAAAGTACCATGTTTTTGACAAATGCTGCATTTGTCACAGGTATAAAATGAGGCTGTGGAATTAAAAAAATCAAATACATGGATTTCTGACTCGAAGGGGAAGGGGCGACAATACCGTATCTATCTCCATAATGAATAAAATACCTGCTCTGGTTGAAATGTCAGCATAATCCTATCTAATTAGAACAAATTTCAAAATATACTGAGTGGCAGATCACTGAGAATTCCCCAGTGCCTTCTTAGCCCTCGGGGACACACTCCAACATACCTTCACAAAAGGCTCTTGCTCAGGTCTGGCACAATAGAAAATCTGGATGTCCAAGGGCAATCTTCGGCCTCTCATCGTGAGCAGGGAGAAGTGTGGCTTGCTCTCTAACGAGGAACAAGTTTTTTCTCTATCTGCCTCCACACCACGGTTATCTGTGGCCACGCTGAGCTACCACTGTTTTTTCAGTATCTAGTTTCCTGCACGATTGAGTTTCTGTTTCCCTTAGGAGAAGTTCAACATTTCTACAGGAACACACCCAAATTAGGATTTAGAGCAAACACATTTCCTGCCAGGCATAGTTGTGAGACTGTAAAATGACACTTTCACCTTTGAAACGGTGGTTTCCTAACACTACAATAAAACCTCATTATTTTTTTCGGTTTTTTTTCCTTTTCCATCTTATGCTTTCCTCCTAATTGTCCTCCAGCTAACCCAGCTTTTCTTGTCCTGCCTTTTCTGAATTTTTTTTCCCCCAGCACTTTTTAAATGTTAAATTATGTTTCCTAGAATCAGTTTGAATCTCAAAGGAAGGATGAAAAGGAGGCTTTAAGGGAGGTGATTTCCTTACAGTTAAAACAACGTCATTTCACTTCAATACCCTGTCATGTTTATTGAGTGTGAGGGACTTCAAAGAATGGGGGGGTGGTTTATGTGAGGCTGTGAAAGATGTCATCTTAGATGCAGTTTTACAAAACAGCTGGCTAAATAATATTTATCTTTTTACAATTTAGAATTTGTCTTAATGACTAATAAGCATAATGAATCCTCCTCTACTCCTTGGATCATATATTAGGGGGTTCTAAAGAAGTGTAGATCACCACTAGATCAATTTTTAGTGATCTTTCTGGAACCCTTCCAGATCTGAAGTGGCTTTTCCGTCTTGGGGACTGATAAGGGGATTGGATCAGAGTGCTACTGGGTAGCTCCTCCTGGGGTCAGTTATAAGGAGGACTCTGGCAGATAATTAGAGACCACTCCCAGGTCAGCCAGAATCAACTCCCAGTGCAAGCTCCTGGGCACATGCTGGCTCAGAGTCACCATGAGACAGTGCTTTCTCTCGGCCAGGCTAACGTTTATTGAGTACTTCCTATATGATGGTGGGGGCCAGGTGTTTCACCAGGCACAGGGACATCTAGCATTCCACAGTCCCCAGGGCGTGAGGAGACAAGTAGAGAGACAATTATAAATAAATGGATGCCATTCCATGTAATACAAACGTTAAAAGCAGCAGTAGGAGCTCAGAAGAGCTTGGGGCCAGCTGGGGAGTTTGGAGGTAGCTTATTCAGAGAGGGTGGTGCTTCAGTTTGAAAGCAGAGGGTGGGGTGCGGGGAGCTGTTCCAGGTGGAAGGCACAGAAGGAATACAGAGAAGGGTTCTAGGTTTACTGCTGCTGGGGGCTAAAAAGCAAGGGAAGCAGAGAAGAGGGAGGTAGATGAGGCTGGGGAGGGGGAGAAAATCAAGAACCCTGATGCCACATAAGGTCTTAGAACTTGTCCTATTGGTCAGTGTTTCTAAAACACGGCTGTTCTTCAAAATCATCTAGGAGCTTTAAAAAATAGAGATTCCAGCATTTCTCCTCCAGATCTACTGAATTAAATGTCTCCAGTGATAAAAGTCTAGGATCCAGTTTTTTAAAAATCTCAGGTGGTTATTCTAATGATTGGCCAGGTGGGTGACAATTGATATAGGCAATGTGGGGCCCCTGAGGATTGTAAGTAAGGAGTGTATGAGCATGCTTGTGTATTTTCGTTTTTTTTATTTAAGATATGGGGTCTCACTCTGTTGCCCAGGCTAGAGTACAGTGGCATGATCATAGCTTGCTGCAGCCTCAAATGCCTGGGCTAAACCAATCCTCCTGCCTCAGCCTTCCAAAGCAGCTGGGACTACAGGTGTGTGCTACCACACCTGGCTCATTATTCTTATTTTTAGTAAAGACAGGGTCTTGCTATGTTGCCCAGGTTGGTTTTGAACTCCTGGCCTCAAGTGATCCTCCTGCCTTGGCCTCCTAGAGTGCTGGCATTATAGGAGTAAGCCACCACATCTGGCCTGCTTATGTATTTTAATGATAGCACAGTCCACATATAAGCCCTTTTAACACAATGAAGGAAATATTAGAAATCATTAAACATGCTATTAAAAACTATTAAAAATATCATCTATCATACATCAAAAAATCAGCCATAGATTGAGTAAAGAGTTTAAATTGATACTGTAGGGCCACTTATACATAAAAGCACTAGAAGGAAAAAAAATACATAAAAAACATGAGCAAAATTAAAACACAAATAGCAAACTAGGAAAAATCTGTCAAAAATACAAAAGACAAAGAATTAATATCCTTCATCATGAAGAGCTCAAAAAATATAATGAAACTATTAAGACTCCTTTAGGAAAATGGGCAAACAAAATGAGTGGATATCACAAAGAATAAACACAAAAGGCTAATATGTATTTATATTCACTCTAACCTCAACAGTAATCAAAAAAATAAAAATTAAATTATAACATTTCTCAGCTTCCAAATTAACAAACATTTTTAGAAAGGAACAATAACAATAATATTTTCTCTTGGTAGAAGTACAGAAGGGCATTCCTCACACTGCTGGCAAGTTAACCTGGCATTATATAAAAAAATTAGAAACCTTAAAAAATTAGTACCAGGTAATTTCACTTCCAGGATGAGATGGATCCATATCCCTTATTATGGAAATAATAAGGGATATGGATCCATCTCATCCTTGTGAAAAGCCTGAACCAATGCAATGATTCCCCAAAGTGGAGAACTGTAAAATAAATTATAACGGAGATCAAAAATACTATGCAATTTAAAACGAGGCTCTTAAAAATCTTTAATAATATGTCAGGTGAGAAAAGCCAGATACAAAACTATAGTTAGAGAATAACCCCATTTTGCAAAAATGAAAAGCAAGACTCACTCCCCACCACCACCTGGACAATACCCTAAAACAAAATAGGAAAAAAACAAAAGAATTGAAAGAAGTGTAAAAAGCTTTAAACATTGTTAGGTATTATTTTTAAATTTTCTGCATTGTACTTTTCTAGCATTTCCAAATTTCCTATAATACATAGGTATTACTTTTATAAAATGAGAAAATAAAGCTTATTTAAGGATCTTGCCTATGGGAGGACAAACTGGTGGCTGTGTTGGGACTAGAGGTGCCCCTGGGATCCAGGGGGAGGGTGCAGGGAGCCTGACTAGGGCAGTGGTGGTGGAGGGGAGCGGAGGCCCCCACCCCACTTAAGATCAGAATCAACAAGATTCTAACTGACTAGACACAATGAAGGAGAAGAAACTGCGTTGTTATCTAGGTTGCTAGCTTGGGCACCATTAATAAAGATGAGGATATATGAGGAGAAGCACGTTTGGAGGAAAGATGATAAATTCTTTTGGATACGATGAGGATCAGACACCTGTTAGGTACAAGATTTCCTTGCCCACCCCCAAAGGAGGAGAGAAGCTGTGCTGGGGGACTGGCTTTCTGGTAAGGCTAGTGAGCAGAGCTTCCTCCTGAATAGGAGGGAGCTTGGCCAGCATTCTTCTCCTCATTGCACCTTTGGACTCTGTCCTCCACGTTGACAGAAAGTAGGCATGAGGTGGCCTGGACAGTGTAGTAACCTCTCTCCAGCTATCTTTTCTTCCCATGTGTCATGAGCATTGGCCAGAGCACTAGAAGCTTGGGACAGGCCAACCCATTGCTTCCTCCTTCACCTTCTCTTCTCCTCCTCCTCCTCTTCCACTAAAGGTCTAGAGACTATCTTCCAGAAGAACTTGACCTCTCATTCTTCTTAGCAGTTGGGCCCAAGAAGGCCTGGAGAGCCTGCCCAATCCCAGTCTCCCCACCTCTGGATCCTGAGCAGACCTTTCTCACTCTGCACACTCCTTTAGCTCCTTTTTTTCTGGTGTTGGTATATGTGGCCTCTTCTATTGGATTTGTCAAGAGCCAAGATACAAGTCTAAGAATGTGGAGAGAGCAGAATAGGCCTTAAGACAACTGCTTTGGCTCAAGATATTCAGGCCTACCTGGTCAACAAAAGATTGTTTCCCCCAGTGGTCTAAACTGTCTCTCCGGAACCCTCTCTTGGGGTGAAAGGCCACAGCCTCAGTGAGAAAATGCATCTTTTCTGGTTTTGTTTCTTCTGTGCCCACATTTCATGGAGACCTCTTGGGCAGGGAGGAATAGGATAGGATGTGATATTCCTGTGTCCCCTGGCTGGAACTCCAATGTCACACTATCTTTGCCTCACAGAGACTTCCAGCAGGGCGTGCTGTGAGCTCTAGAGGAGCAGCTCGGGATAAAGAGGTACATGGCAGAGGCAGATGTGGGGGTCAGCAGCATGAACCACGAGAGCTGAGGTGCTCATCTAAGGAAGATGTAACAAACAAGAAGAGAAGAGTGCCAGGGACAGACTCCTAGGGAACACCATAAGAAAAGGGACAAGCAAAGTAGATTCAGAAAGACTAGCCAGAGACAGGAGGAAAAAGAGACCAAAAAAATTGATATAAAAAAGCTAAGAGAGGGGAAGCCAAATAGGCAGGATTAAATATCTTCAAACAAAGGTCTCAAGCAAGGTGCTCATGCACTGTGGGGAGACAAGCACGTAAGCAAATAAACGCTGGGCAACTTACTGCAGAGCTATGAAAACAGGCTACAGAGGACAGGAGAAGTAAGCTGGCCGGAAGGCATCGCAGAACTGACAAATGAGCAGGACCCTGAAGAATGACAGGAATCTGCCAGGGAAAGGCCTGTGCCTGCACGGGCCCACAGTCAGGCCAGGAGAGACAGGATGAGAAAGCAGGATGAGAAAGGACTGGCATTCCAAACAGATCAGACCTAAGTCCTCGTTGCCCCTGCTCGCTCTAATCTGGCCAGGCTCCAGCCCTGGAAGAACCTGACTGATGCATCTAATACCAGCCTGGGAGTACTGCTGGGGAAAAATCGCCCCACTCTGCGGCCTGGCAGACGGAGTCAGACCCCAAGGGGACCTTCAGCACCAGGCAGCCATCCTGCTATAGTTCCTCACTTAGCATTTTTCCTAGTATCCACAGTTGCTATTTCACACCTTCTCTATATTCTTCTAATGCCCTCTTCACTTCTAGGAGTTGCTTCTTCCTTCCACTTCAGAGACAATAGAAATCATCAGATGAGAAAGGCTAGGATTACCAGCACTGAATCTACATCTTATATGCACACATCCTATTCCCCCTTTCTCCTGTCTGATCACCTGAGGCCAATCCTGCCCTGCCCCCCACATTCCAGGTGGATTATTCCCTCCCTCACCCCCTATCTTCCACACTTACTCTATCATTCCCTTTGATGTCTTCTAAAATGTTAAAGTCTCTCTCACAAGGGAAAAAACCCTCTCCCAACCTCACCTCATTATCTCATTTTTCTTCTCCAAAAACAAATTGGAGTTGTTTGCTACCATTTACTAGCTCCACTTACTCACCCCCTGACATCTAAAATGTGGCCCTCCCACCTTAATGAAACTTCTTTTTGTTAAAGTCACCAGCTACCTCCTCGGTTTTAAATCCAAAAACCACATCTCAGTTCTTACCTTTTGACTCCTGCAGCATTAGCCATTTCTGACCAGTGATGCCCTTCTTGGAGCATTTTCTTCCCTTGCCTTTAAGACATGACTTTCCTTGCTTCCCTCCCTGTCCTGCTGTTCCTTCTCAGTCACCTTCACAGGCTCTTCTTTCTTTGTTTGGCCCTTCAATGCTTCAGGGGTCTGGTCTGGGCCGTGTTTTCTTCCCAGGGTACATACTCTCCTGGGACGACCTCATCTACACCTATAACCTCAATTTTGCTAATGATTTCCAAAAGTATTATCTTCAGATCTTTTTCCTGTGCTTTATTTTCAGTTGCCTCTTGGACATTCCACAGGTACCTCAAACTCAGATTAAGACCAGAACACAGAGATTTTTCTACTGAATCTAACCCCCTTGCTGTGCACCTTATCTCAGTGATGGGCAGGTACCACCATCACTCCAGATCCCACTCTGAAAACCAAGAGCTTGACCCCTTACTCTCCACCTCTAATTACTCACAAAGTCCTGTGTATTTATTCCACCTTCTTTCTTTCAAAGGAACCCAATTTTTTCTATCCTCACTGCTCCTCTTTCAGCAACCTTTATCTCTCAGTGTTGATTACTGCCAGAGCCTCCTAATGGGTCTTTAAGCCTCAAGTGTTGTCCAACTCTACTCTATTGAACATCTGTCAGCCAGACAGAGCTCTCTAAAATCCATGTCTGTGTGTACTTCTCCATGCTCAAAACAGCCTTTCTGCTGCCCTTAGGAAGTAGTCATTAGGTCCTTCATGATCTGCCCTTGCTTACTTCTGCTTCATTTCTTGCAACTCCCTCAGCCTTGTACGCTATGCTCTAGCCACAGTGAAGTTTTGTTAGTTCATCAAATGCCCCATGGGTCATTCCTCTGCACAGACATTTCTCTGACCAGACATGTCCCCATGTCCCACTCCCTCCCCAACTACACATACCCCCTCTTCTGATCTCAGCTCAGATCACTCCTCGGGAGCTTTCCTGATCCCCCTGGCTTGGTTCAGGTGAGTGACTACATGTTCCTATTGCATTTGACACTTTACTTACCGTGGCAATTACCTCATTATATGGTAATGATTTATCTATATTCCTTGATGTGAAACTCTACTTATCCATTATGCTTCTAGCAGGGAAAGGGCTTGGTAAGCGCTCAGAAAAAATTATCAAGTGAGTTTCAGGTCAAGAAAAGGAGCTTGAATTTTTTCCAGTAGGTAAAGAAGACTCAGCAACATTTATTAAACAGGGGAGTGATATGTTTTAACTATAAATATCATGAGGTCAGGGCAAATCCTTATTATGTTTACCACTGTATCCAAAGCAACTAGCTTGGCACTCAGTAGACACTCAAATATTCACCGAATGAACAGATAAATGAAGTCTTTCTAGAAACATGACTGGAGCTAAGATAGAAAGGATGGATTGGAATGGGAAGGGTCAATGTGGTGAAATCAGTTAGCGAGATGTGGCAAACAAGAGCAAGTAAAGCAGCATTAGTGAGTAAGGATTACAGAAAAGACGTAGGAAACATTCTTGAGAAAGGACTAGAAAAAACTAGGGACTATTCAGATGTGGAGATAAGGGAAAGAGAACAGTTGATGACGCAAACCTTTCTAGTTTGGGTGACAGGGGACTGACGCAACCATTAACCAAGTGAAGATGATATGGGACAAGACAGAATCCCGAGGGCAGGTGTGTCGGGTTGGACATGATCCCTGGCCAAAGGTGGATGTCCTGAGTCAGTACGTGGGTTAGGTATGCAAGAGGGGAGGGAGGCTGAGAAAGCAGAAAAAGAATTAAGAATGGTCGGCACTCAGGTGCTCACTGAGGCCTCTAGGAGTGATGGAGGAGAACAAGAAGAGAAATCCGGGGGAGGAAAACATTTACGAAGATAGGCAAGGGAAAGGAGTAGAAAGAAATGGTCAGAAGAAGTTAGGGGAAGCTAGGGCATGGTGCTATGAAAGCCAAGTGGGTAAGAGTCTTTAGAGCTGGGGTGAGGCCAGGTGTGTCAAATGCAGAGGAAATTCACACGGAATAAAGATGGAAATTAGTGGAGGGGTCTGTGGTGACCTTAGACGGTGATTACAATGGTGACTGGAGAACATGCTGAGCTGCAAGGTGATGAGGACTAAAGGGCAGTTGAGAAATCGGGGATAAGGAATATTAACTAGTTTTTTCAAGAAGTTTGATGGTGATAGAAAGGAGGGGGACAGGAAAGAGACTAAGGATGAAGAGAAGTTTCTTCATTTAAAAAAAAATCTTTATCATAACCTGGTAAAAGAGAAGGAGCCAGGAAGGAAGAACAATAACATACAAAAGGACAGTTGCAACTGATAAGAATCAGCCTTAATGAGGGGAAAGATAAACCCCTCTGTGAGCCAAAAATGAGGGGTGCAATAACAGCTAAATTAAGAAATGCAGAAGAAGGAAGGTGAGGATAATCTTGTCCAGTGGTGGCTTCTTTGTAAAATGAAGGAAAGGCCAACCTCTGGGATTCGTGGAAGATGAAGTGGGCCAGAGAGCACAAGAACAACAGTAAGAGGTTAGGAAATGGAGGTGACTAGAAGTATGTAAAAGGATTACTCAGAAATCATGTATTTGAAAGGCCACCATTCTCCCTCCTGGACAGGCTTTCCTCCCGCAATGCTTGGCTGCCTGGTAGCAGGGAAAGTATGAGGGTGGGTCCATCCAGGATGGCAGGCAGGCTAGAAGGATGCAGCGGACAGAAGTGGGGCTGAGAACTCATGACTCCTGGTAAGGGTGCCCCTAAATTCATTAATCTGTCTATGCTGGGAAAGAAGAAATGCTATGTGGGGTCCAGGAGAGAAGCAGAGCAGCCAGGAGTCAAGAAATGAGACACTAGAGAGATCCATGAGAATGGAGAACAGGATTAGCGGCAGGAAAGAGGAGCAGACACATTTTTCCTTTTCTCATCTTCCAGTTTCCCAGTTCTGCAAGCTTATTAAGTATCCAGCCTATCTTAGCCATCATCATATTTCCAGGGCATTCCCCAAAAGGAGTACTTGATACATGCTTGCCTGATTGGATGAAGGGAACTGGGATTTAGCAAATTATAGACCGTCGGCCAAATCCGGCCCACTGTCTATTTTTGAATAGCACATAAGCTAAGAAGGTTGTTTCATGTTTTTAAGTAACTTAAAAAAATTTAATAATATTTTGTGATGTATAATAACTGTCTGAAATAAAACACAGCCATGTCCATTTGTCTATGTATTGTCTTTAGTTGCTTTTGCTCGACAATGGCAGTGAGTAGTTGTGATAGCGATTTTATGGCCTACAAAGCCAAAATATTTATTACCCGGCCTTTCACCAAAAACATGTGCAGATCTCAGAACTAAGGCATGGAGTTATAAGTGAGAATATAGGTGGATCCATCCAGTGTAGTCAGAATGAACTGTGTGCCTGGTGGTGGTGGTGTCCTTCTGACACACACAACTAGCTTCAAACACAAGAATAAAGTTAAGTCCCCATAATTTCACAGGTGCATGAGGACTCTAATTTCTTACCAGTCAGTTACTTGGAATCTGAACATGAGTCCATTTTGACTGCGCACTGTACTTTACGGACATGACAGCCCAATCCCACATGCTCACCTCCCAGCTCTTGGTCGTCGGCTCACTGAAGAAGTTGTCGATCATATTCAGTTCTTCCTTTTCCACCACCACAAAGCCTTGTTCTTTGGCGTCTTTCCCATAGACATCGGGAGACCACTGAACAAAGAACGTGTACAAATGATCCACCCTGGAAAACACATTTGTGGTAGGCATTAACACCAAGTCCATTTTCCTGACAGACACTAGTAGGGACCTGGGTACAAAAACCATCTTTCCCCTGCTTGGCAAATCCATTTTGCTGATTGGGAAATTTCGCACTGTCAAGATTATCTCTGTGAGTGGCCTTCCAAACTCAGACAAGTAAGAGCCAATAAATAAAAGCAGAAGTCCACAGGCACTGAGAAACTGTTCAAATTGTCTTTCAATCTGAGTGAAGGATCAAGAGATGGGACATAAAACTGAAAAACACAACAAAATATTTACACCAAATGTTTTTTCCTCATTAAGTCTTCATTTATTGGATAACTGTAATCATTGCGAAAAAATGTAGAACTGAAGCTTTAGCCGGGAACAAAGAGAAATAATACTCCAATGGGTCTTTATGTAGATCAAAGCATTATTGGATTATAATTTTAATAAAATATCTTTGATAACTAGAAAGCATCAGAAATAATACCAGCTACTCTTTAGTATTAGAAAGAGACCCCAATTTTATTGATGTAGGAATGTACTTTGCTTCCAATGTCTCTGTTTTCTTACATATATTTACTGCATGAAGGTTCTGAAGCATCTCTCCAGACTTAATCAATGGAAATATGTACAGTTCCTGAGCAGAGAATGGGAGCTCTTGGTTTCGGCACCTGCAATATCCCCCAAGGTATGACAGTCATGAGCTCTCTGACCTTAGATTCCGCTCCATATAACCATCACAATAGGGGAAAGGGCAGTGAGTAGTATCAAATGATTCTTAAAGTCTCTTCTAAATACAAAATAATAACTCCAATTTGAGGCTACTGTTTTGGACAATGTTAACTTATCATTAATTTTGAAATTTATAATTACATAACAATATTATAACAATAAGACTAAAACAAAAATAGAAGTATTGCACACAATTCTGATATTCCAATAGGTCAAACTGTTTTTTGGTTTCCACATTCCTATTTGCTCTTGTCCACATGTATACACAGTTTATACAGTTTCCTTTTCATTGCAATCAGAGCCAAGACATAAGTGTCTGTGGTCTGTAACGTTACATAATACATGTTTACCACATTGCTAGTCTTTGTACTCATTTTTAAAATCTACATTTCATGAAATTAATGAGCCACAATTAGCCTGCATTCCTATACTGTCAGGATATTTAGCTTGTTTCTATTTCTTTGATTATATGAATGATGTTGCAGTGAATATCTATACAGTCTACGCCTTTTAACATCATTTGAATTATTTCCTCAAGATCAGTTCCCAGAAAAGGGATTACTGGGCCAGAGGACATGATTTTACAGATCATGATTTATCTTGTCAAACTGCTTTTGAAAGGCTGACTAGTTTACTCTGACATCAGCACTGTAGTTTGTGTCTAAGTTTCATTAACAACCTTATCCTTTAAAAAAAAAAAAAAGAACTTAATATATATAAGTTTTACACACCTCACTTTGTCTTTATTTGAGTGCTAAGGGTTTGAACATTTTCAGTGTTTTCTTTGTGGCTGCAGCTTTTCTTTTGTGAATTGGCTCTTTTTGATTTGTGGTGCCAATGTTTTTCGTTTCAATTTCTGGGAGCCTTTATGTAATGTGAACATTAACCACTATCAAATGGGTTTTCAAGCTGTTGTTTCCTTTTTCATATTAATCATGTCTTTCCTCCCATAGTAGAGAATTACCAATATTCATATACTTTAAAGGTATATTTCATTTTAGATTTCTCCTTCAAAGGATGAAAAGTTATTATCCAACACAAGGTGTGTATCAGTGTACATGGTAATATTTCTATTAAAAAATAAATATAGGCCGGGCGCGGTGGCTCACGCCTGTAATCCTAGCACTCTGGGAGGCCGAGGCGGGTGGATTGCTCAAGGTCAGGAGTTCGAGACCAGCCTGAGCAAGAGTGAGACCCCGTCTCTACTAAAAAAATAGAAAGAAATGATCTGGACAACTAAAAAAATATATATATAGAAAAAATTAGCCGGGCATGGTGGCACATGCCTGTAGTCCCAGCTACTTGGGAGGCTGAGGCAGAAGGATCGCTTGAGCCCAGGAGTTTGAGGTTGCTGTGAGCTAGGCTGACGCCACGGCACCCACTCTAGCCAGGGCAATAGAGCAAGACTCTGTCTCAAAAAAATAAATAAATAAATATAGATACTGATACATGCTATGATTACACATGGATATGACGGTTACGTTCCAACTTGGTGAGGCCAAGGTACCCAGTTTTTGGTCAAACACCAGCTTATATGTTGTTGTGAAGGTATTTTTCAGATATAATTAACATTTAAATCAGTAGACTTTGAGTAAAGCAGATCACCTCCATAATATGAATGGGCCTCATCCAATTAGCTGAAGGCCTTAAGAGAAAAAGACTGAGTCCATTGATAAGAGGTATTATATCATATATACGGGGGAAAAAAAGAAGAAGAAAAAGGCTGAGGTTCCTTAAGGAAGAAGGAATTCTGCCTTCAGACTTTCTTCAAACTTGATACTGCAACATCAACTCTTCCCCAGTCTCCAGCCTGACAGCTTGCCCTGATAACTTCAGACTTGCCAGCCCTCACAACTACACGAGCCAGTACCTTAAAATAAATCTATCTCTGCATATAATACATGTCCTATTGGTTCTGTTTCTCTGGAGAACCTTGACTAATACAATGGACTATTCTGAAAGGCTACAAAAGAAACTGATCAAAATGGTTACCTCTGGGGACTAGAATGGAGTGGGAAAAAGACATTTTATATCATCTATATCTTTAAATTATTTTAATATTTGTTATAAGCAGTACATTTATATCATTCAAGCATCAAAATTCTATTTTAAAAGGCACATAATGAGACATTTCCTTCTTACTCACATCCCTGTCCACCCCAAGCCCCATAGATGACCCCTATATTCATTCATGTATGTATTTGTAGTACTATTTATGTAGATATATAAATCTATCTCTTTTTGTCTTCCCCTTATTATTATTATTCTGTACCTTGCTTTTTCACTTAACAATATAGCCTACATATCTTTCCTTACCAGTATATAGACAGCTTCCTCATTCTTTCTTTTGTAGCTACATGGTATTTTACTAAGTGAGTTTACCATAATTTATGTAACCATTCTCTGTAGTTAGACACGGTTGTTTCCGAGATTTTGCTGTGAGGAATTAACCTTGAACATGAATCATTTCACATGTATACAGGTATAGCCACAGGACATAGTCCCAGAAGTGGAATTGCCCTGCCAAAGAAATAATTCATTTATCATTTTGATATATGACACCATTGTTCTGTTGGGGGATTATATTATTTTTGCCCTCCCACCAGCAATATATACCTTTTTTGAACCTCTGAACTATTTTTACCATGTAGTATGAACGCTCCTATTAAAAATTAACTTCAAAAGTATGAAATAAATCACCACTCCAGAGAGGTCTGTTAAGTATACAATTTTAACTCTCATTTTTTCTAATACTTAAAAGTTTAGTTCATCCTAAATGTATTTTGGAGTAGAGTTGAGCACCAAATATGCTTCACACTAAATTTTGGAAAAGGAAACCCTTATTATGTGCATATCCACATTGGATAAAATCCATGGGCACAAATGGCTTCCTAATACTTGTTGCTTGCTTCCTTGTGAGTAAAAGAAAAGCAGGCCCTACTCCCTGGGAGCTGGCTGGTACTACCAGTCAGGCCTCAGTGTTGCTAGGAGCTGGCCTGGCATTCAGGGCTATGCCTGGTGTTCTCCTATGAATATAACTTCATAAAACATAAACATCAAACAAGGCCACTCTGTGACCATGATGAATCGTGACAAAAACAAGACCACTCTGTAATCATATCTGAAAACAAGCAAAAACACGAATGTTGTCTAACCACAAAAATGACCAAACATCCCCCTAATCTGGATAATATGAATGATTATGTTTCTTTACCAATTATAGCATTAGTATCTCTGGTCTTCCCTCCAAGATAATAATATAGCCTAATAAAATAGCCAATCATAAAATTACTTCTACTTCCTGACAGCATCCCATTTAAGGGCAGTCTTGCTTCCTTAAGTCCTCCCTACCACGAACCTAAATTCTCTAACTCCTCTCTAACACCCTCTTACTGAGCTGGCCCATGGTTTCCTATTGTGTGTGTTCTCCCTTATTGCAAGCAGTCAACCCAACTTGTTCAACTGCAGGTGTGTTCCTGGTGGTCTCTGCCTAATGGGCATTGCTTCCTTTGAAAACAGTTCCTGTGCACTATGTGCCAATGACCCTGTCTTCAAGGAGCTTACCTTCTGGAATATTAGAACTGCACACTGGCTATTCATTAAATCAATTAATTCTCCTTAGATATAAGAGAATGAGGGCTCTGAAGTCAACCATCAGGATCACAGCCAGGGCTAGATCTCCTGAGGTGGCAATCAGGGTTCTTTCTTGCTTTCTGCAAAGCTTTCCCCTTATTCCACATTGATTTCTGAACCATTTCCTAGTTAATTTCCTAATTATGACATAATACGCATTTTTGTTACTTTTTGGACCCATTTTCCATGAGGCACTGCTCATTTGTCCTCTAACATTTTACCCTCTTTGGGGAATCTGTCATACAAACATAAACACTGAGTGAAGAAGGATATGTTCTGAGAAATGTTAACAGCTCATGCTGTTGTGTAATTTTGTGCAAGACTGCAAAGGAATGAGAAATGAATTGCAGATTTGGAGTCAAGGTTTCATTTCTCCTTAGGCATTAAAAGAAAATGTAAAATATGAAAAGGTCAATGAAGATTTTAGGGAGAGAACCTATCTTAGCAATTGCCAGTCACTTTCCTTTCTGGTAACAGACATTAAGTTGCTCAGGGAGACCATTTGAACTATCCTGTTTAATTATGCAGATGTAAGTAGAACTTATTATTCTGGGGTGGGGGAGGATATATTAAAAATGACTGGGCATTTCTTGCTTGATGAAGACAACTAGTTCCTACAACCAACTGGGAAGGTGGATGGGGTGGAAGAGAGGGAAGATTTGTATAAGGTCCAAAGGATTTCCCCAGGAGGAACTGAATGTCCAATATCTTCTCTTTTGAAGTTCAGTATTATTAGAGCTTCCCTAATGATTTAAGGTGGTCCTAACTGAGATAAGGCCACAGGAAAGGACAACACCCCTTTCTTCATCTCATTGTTCCTGAATGGAAACTCTCCAGCGGGGTTGGGGGAAGTGGTCAGGTCTTGCCACAATCATTTTAGAAGCAGCCACATTTGGGCATGGTGTGCTGCTGATTCTGCAACTCAGACCAAGCCTTGCCCTGTGGGCATGCTATGGAAGGAAATGCTGCCCATGCATCTGTGTGGGTGGCTTAGGAGCTGTAATAAGGGCAGGTGGGAAGGAAAGGGGTGGAGTGGGCTGCTTAATTTTGGCATGGAGCACTCTTGGCTGCCAGTGCATTTTCTCTAGAAGAAATACATCGGCCTAGGGCAGGAATTTGGGGTGACCAGGTAATGGGGCATATCCCAAGAATATTCTTTGGAATTGCTGGGTTTTCAGCGAGTGGTAAACCAAGGCACTGGGTCTGTTTGTGCCCACAGTGGCCTAACCTGCAGCACGCAATGACAGGTCAAGAGCAGCCAGGGCCGGCCCTTTTAGCTGACTAAGCACTAGGCTTCTGGGGACATAGCATATGAGGAAGGTCTCTAGAGAAGAGGGAAGGGCATTCTCAAAATATCACACAATAGAGGCTTAGAGTCACAAACAGTTTAACACCAAACAGAGAAGCAACCTTATGTTTTAACCAATGCTGGTGCAATATAACATACCAGCTACCTAAAAAGAAAAGCTGTGATACGCTGCCTCTAGGATCTTACACCGCACAATAACTCTATGAGCCATGTATTACCATGCCCAATTGAAAGATAGGGAAATCGAAGCTCAGAAAGATTGAATAATGTGTTCATCATCCCATCCCTGGAGATGTTCCAGCCACCCCAAGCTGCCTTTTCTTTAAAATAAATATTAAACTCCAAGGGCACAGGAACATTTTTGTATCTGTCCATAGTCAGATGTCTCACATCATAGTACAGGTCAATTACTTCCTCAGCTTTGGGTTTTATAAATGAAGCTGAAGTAGTATTAGTGAGATGTCCCATGTGGCCCATAGGCCACATGAGGCCCAGCCCCTGTTTCTGCTCCTTCCACTGGGGGACTCCTGGCTCTGCCCTTCAGGCGCAGTCGGTGCTGCGCTCCGTGCTTGGGGGGAATAGAGGGGCAGCAGCTCTGAACACCTGCCCCTGCTCAGGCCATGGGCTGTCTCTGCAGCCAAGTCACCCCCACCTTGGGAAGCCCCAGGGGAGGTTCTGCAACGGCGCGTCCAGATGGGAAATGTTCGTGACTTTCCTAGTCAGGGCACTGGCACACCCCGACTTCCCTCAACGACAGCTTCCCGCAGAGCATTCCCTCATTCTCTCGCAGAGCGGACCCTCATGCCATGCCTCTGAGGGAAAAGTAGAAGGAATGAAGAATAAAAATGGCCCGTCCCTGAGAGAATATTAAGATTCATGTAGAATCAGTTTGCTTACTTAAGTTCCAAGGCCCCGGGAGACCACATGGAAGCAATCAATGTCCCTCTTCCCAGCAGTCCTTCTGCTCCATTCTCTATCTTTTACGTTATTTTTTTCTATTTAAGTGGGGAGGGAGAGGATGTGACTTCATCTTTTTTTCCTTCTAGATTAGAATTGCCTTAAGTTTATTTCAACTAATTCTTGGAAGGCTACTTTTCGGTTAACTGGGTTTTCCTAGTGTTTGGTTTCCAGAACTCAGCCCTGCCTTCTGGAAACAGACCTCAAGTCCTGAAATTCCCCTTCTTGTCCCCCTGCCTTCCATCCACCCACTCCTTCCTCCTGGCTCTACCGGTTCTCGCCCACCTTGACCTCTGCTCCTCTGCTTTCCTCAGCTTAGGTGCCCCCTGGATTCACACACTTCTGGGCCAACCTTTCCAATTCACCAGCATCCCCTAGAAGCCCACAGCGGTGAGCTTTCTGTACCTGCCCTTCCAAACACCCTCTCACACAAACAGAAACACAACCATCTTTATAACCTGACTTGGGATGATGAATGTTGCTGGGTTTGCTTATTCATGTTTAATGGGTCTACAACAAATCAAAGGCACCTAACCTGAGCTGGGAAAAAGCCTCTCTCCATGCGGCTCCATAACTCACCTGTAGTTCCTTTCCTATTCCACGTAGCAGCTATTCCAGATCTCCCCTTTCTCAGCTCCAACCCGACTCTCCTACCTGCCCCTCTCTGAATGGAGATTCTCTACAGTACCATTCTTAGAATGCAGCCCCTCTACCATCGCTCTTAGCAACCTTTTCTTCAGAAGAAGTAACTTCTCTCTCACCTCCTCTCTGCACTTTTGATAATCCCATTCCTTGGTGAATCTCCTCCAAGATTTGCACCCACCATACTCATCCTTTCCCTACCTCTAACTCCTTCTACATCCATAAATCTGTTTGCATTTCCTCATCCCTAAAAAATAAGTTTCTGGATTTTGTTTATTCCTGAAGTTCCTTCCCATGCCTCACTTTCCCTTCAGAATGTATTGTTAATATTTGGGTTAACAGATTTTCCAACTCCTTTTCATTCCTCAGTTCTTCTATTCTGATTTTATTCACCATTTTGTATATATGTTTTGTTAAATCAAATCTAGCTCAGATGCTTTCTGGGAGAGGGCAGAGCTTTAAAATCTTATTCCTTCCCTTGTCCCTTTAGTAAAGCTTATTTTCTCAAAAGTCACCAACTGTGAAAATCAGCATTATCTCAGCCATCATTGGTCTTGCCCTCCGACAGCCTGTTGATGGTTTTTTTGGCACTTTCTCAATGACTCATCCTGTGGTCTGGATGAATCACTGAGCTTCTCTGGGCCTCAGGTGCCATCCAGGGCCTCCTGCGAGCCAACACAATACCTTACCAGTAATTACAGCCACTCTGGCTGCTCACTGCTCCTGAAGCAGTGGGTGTGGAACACCCATGAGCAGAGAAATGGGTCAGGTACTGGGTCCTGGGAAACTAATACTGAAGGAGGAAGCAGAAGTGGTCCTGGAAAGAGGCCAAGGAGAAATGGCAGAGAGGTAGAAGCAATCTTATCAAATGCAAACCTGATCACATCACCAAGCTATGTGAAATCCTTCCCATGTCTCTCCCTGTAGGTTCTGGAATAAATTCAAACTCCTTATGGCTGCCTGGGAGCTTCATTTTGTGCCACTCTCCAGAATGCACTCTCTGTTCCAGCCATTGTTCTGGTATCTGTGCCAGCATCCATCTTGACTCTGTGCTCACACTGCTGGTTTCTTTTTTAAAATAAGAGTGATGAAAAAGGTGTGCCCCGTGGAGAAGCATCTGAGGCTGGGGTTGGAGAAGGCTTCCCAGGGGCCATGGTTAAACTGGGTGTTGAGGGAGGCAGAAGAGTCCATTATGGGAGGAAGGGGAAATGGCATTCTACCAGAGGGAACCCGTGCATAGACTTGAAGAGCAGGGGGATGTTGTGATGAGGTCAAAGTGGACAGGGCAGAGAAAAAGAAGGACAATGCAATCGGGTCACTGAGGATCTCTGACAGAGGTTCTGCAATGGAGACAGGGCTGCTGAGATGCAGGAGGCCCAGGCTCTGCCTCAAGAGTGCTGAGGTGGTGGGGAATTAACCAAAAAATCCTAACACAGACATTTGGTGAGCATCTGAGCTGGGATGTCTGTGTTGAATAGGAACTCAACAGGCAGGGGAGGAATTTTTGACAGGAGG
Organism: Avahi laniger; assembly: GCA_963575035.1. Lineage (NCBI taxonomy): Eukaryota > Metazoa > Chordata > Mammalia > Primates > Indriidae > Avahi > Avahi laniger. The sequence goes on from CAUYSK010037873.1 coordinate 32,674, forward strand.
AATGAAAAAGCAAGACTTATCCTTTGCTTAATGGCAAGGCAGGAGATGAGAAGGAAGAAGCCGGAGGGGGTGGGTCACTGGGTCACAGAAAGTCCCAGGCATAAGATAAAGTGCTTGGACTTCATTCTCAGGCCACTGATTCCTGAAGTGTGGCAGGGGCAGCCCCAGTGACTCCAGAGGGTAACAGAACACATGTGAATAGTTATGTATGTATTGAAAGGGTGTAGTAATAAATACAACCAGCATATATTATACTTCTGATCTCACAGATATTACCGCTTAGAAAAAGGCTAAGTTAAAAAATATGATGGTTTGATTTAAATCCTTTAAAGACAAGTATTAAGCAAACGGGAGCACAGATGGTAGACAGCTCTAGGGATATTTGTGAAGGAAAGCAGGTGTGTGAACAGTCGAACCTTGAGAAGCACTCTGTAGACACTGGGAAGCAATGCCCACAGCTCCAGCAGGGACAAGGCACGGCCAGATCTGTGGTTGAGAAAGGTTGCTATGGAGCCAAGTAGGGAGAACCAGGAAGAGATAGGACCAAGTAGAAACAATGATTTTGTTGTTATGGCTACAAAATCGATCCAAGCAGGAGATGATCAAGGCCAGACCCCAGGCGTGGCAGAGGGCATGGGGAGAAACCTGCCATATACACTTCACCAGGCACAAAACCAACCTATCCAGTAACAGTTAATAACAAAACTTGGCACTTGGACTTTGCTTAGGTTTTCCGCTTAATGACAAATTTGGGCTTAATCAGATTTCTTCATAAACCTCTAAGGTCTTTATCTTCAACACAAGTCTCCTTTAGGGATTCACCCCAAAGGAGACACCATATTCAAGTTACAAGTTCCCATTTAGCAGATAAAGTCGTCGTCTCTAAAGAAGAAATTCATAGAGGGTAAATGATACAGGTTCTCGGAAGGCAGCACTTTACTCAGAAGCAACAAAGCACCGCAGGCTGACGAAGTAATAGCAGTAGCAGCAACAACTTTCACTTACTGTATGAACCAGCTCATTTATTTTCTTTATAACCCTACCAGGTAGGCGCTATTATGATCATTCATATTTAATGGAGGGAGAAACAGATGCTTGCACAGATTAACTCAGTCAAGGTCACATGGCACGTTAGGGGTGCACCCAGCTCAATTCACAGTCTTAATATGCTTTATCACTTCCCTTAGGGTCAGTCCCACTGATCAGGTGTTGCTAGTGCATAAAAGCCTGTCACTGACAAAGCCACAGGGCTTAAGGGATAGAAAACCTAATGAAAAGTCTAAGAACTGATGCTTGCAACAAAGCATTATTCGATAGATATACCATTCATATATCAGATACCATTCACACCTCAGGTGTATGGACTTTAGGTGTAATTACAATCTATTTTATTGAACAAAGGTCACTAGTAGTTATGGTGGGATTTAATTTACTGTGGCTTCCCCCACAACACATTTTTTTTTTTTTAAATGTAGCCCTGAGATAAAGTTTAAAAAGCACACATTTCTAAGTTAAAGACGTGAGTTCCCAAGCTGGAGGGAACTAGCTGGAGGCTTTGGGAAAGTTCCTTAATCTCTCCAAGCTTCTAAAATGAAGGTAAGAAAACCTAGCTCCTCCTACCCGTGACAGGAGTATTAAATGTACAAAGAAGTTCATTCTACTTTTGGACAGATTTTATAGAAAGTTTCTTCTATGTGGTGATCTAAAATCTTGCCACCACATAAACCAACAAACTTGACTAATATTACCCAGAAGCAGTTAAGGCATTATTGTTTTGTCAAAGGCTGCTTGACTGGTAGGAAAAGAAATTAGGTGCATGCACAGGAGAATATAACCCCTAAACTACTCACTTGACTTAAAATTTATAAGCAGGAATCATTCAACAATTTAATAGTGATTACATTAAAAACACACTGCAGAGTATACTGTGGTAGAGAGATTGGGAAGTACCGACAGAGGGCATGTTAAGGAAAGGGAAGAGGAAACGATGTGGCCTAGAAAGTACGGAAATCCATGTGATTATAGGCCCATCGGTTACTTGCATTGTCGATTATAAATGGAAGCATTCAAATGCACTTCTGTCAAAAACCTCTGGAAGCTTCATTCTAAATACAGCTACAGAGACCTTCAGATGGCAGACTAGAAGCAGCCGCTGAGCACGCCACTCTCAAGGAAAGGAGTGCAAATTGCAGGCAGAGGCCTACCTACAGATAGTTCTTGGAAGCAACACTGTGAAATCACAGAGAAGCAAGACAGGACACTAAGAGTGAAGGAGAAGGTGACCCGGCGATACATTTGACAAGATTGAAGGGATCTGTGGGCAGGCATGCACACGTGGGGAAGATTAGGAGGACAGAGCGCTGGGGCACTGCGCTCACCCCACAGGCACTGTGGCGGAGTTGTGAGAGGGCTCCCCGCCTACCACCACCACAGGCCTCTGTCTGGACAGAATGGACCCAGGGAGCTGCCTAGAGTCTGTGCAGAGTCGTTGCACCAGAGAACACATGCAGTAAGGATCTGCTGGCAGCCAATCCCGGGTTTCCTCAGCTGACGCCATCCCCAGGTCTGCAATGGACTCAGCTTTGCAGCAGTAGCCTTCACATCATCCCCACGGAGCGGGGAAGGGAGGGGGCTGAATAAAGGCTCCTCTGAGCCGTACCCTGTGACTGGAAGCCAAGCACACCTCCCCTACAGCGCAGCAGGATCTGGGCAGAGGAGCTGCTGTGGGCGCTACAGGCCCCAACCTGGGAAACTGGGTGACTGCTTCAGCGGGATCCGGTGGGGGTGGGGAGGATGGGAGAATGCCACAGTCTGCTGGAACGGACCCCCTCCTGCACTGGCATCCGCATTCCCGGAGCCTGCGGAACAGCCTGTTACCTGTGCAGACCTGTCTCTGTCCCCACGTGGAAACAGCCAGCCACTCACAGGGCCCTGCTTCCAGCTCTAATGTTCTTCTTCTGGCTCTTTTTTAGTCCCGGTTCTGAGGCTCTGGTATGGGAGCCTGAGGTCCCTCCCCTGTGGCCCCAGAGCTCTCACCAGGCACAGAACACTGTCCCCATGATTCCAGTGCTCCACCTGGACCCCAAGAACCCACCCCTGAGTCTTCACCACTGCTGCAGAGCTGGTGGAACTGCCCCAATGTCCAGTACCCCACCAGGAACTCCCCAGCCTCAAGCTGCCGAGACTTGGTTCAAGCAAACACACACAGCCCGGGAACCCACGACCACTGCCTAGATAGCTTTACCCAGCTGCCATGTCACCTTGTGAGGAGACCTGGGCAGAGCAATCCCCACAATGCCAGCCTCCATGGAGAGAGTCTCACTCTGCCCCCAACTCGAACTTGCGACCTGGAGAATAACCCAACAGCCAGCACAAAGATCATGCAGCACAGGCTTGAACAGTGGCAATCACAGGTGGGCAGGACAAATCAGAACAGCTGCACTACAGACTATTTGTACACATGCCCCTCCCTTGTCGCATTTACAATCCAGAGTAGGAAAAAAGCGCCATCTAGGGATCTCCCATTCTTCTAATTAAGCAGTTCAGTTCCCAGCAAAGAGCAGTTGTCCTGCAATCCTATAAGCCCGGGGACAACAAAAATAGGTTTCAGATAAGAAACTAGCAAAAGAACCCTAGCAACATGAAACAAGCAAGCGAACAAACAAATGAACAGTTCGACACCCCCAAAGGATCACAATGGAGCTACAGTAATGGACTGTACAGTAATGGACAACCACAGGGAATTGCTGAAATGACATAAATGGAATTTAGAATATGGATGGCAAATAAGATGAATGCAATTGAAGAGAAAGTTGGAAACCAACAAAAGGATGCCAAAAAAATATTTCAGGAAATCAATAAAAAACTCACTGAAGAGGATAACACAACATAAGGAAGGATATAATAGAACTTAAAGAGTCATTTAGGGAATTTCAAAACACAGCAGAAAGCTTCAGCAACAGACTGAACCAAGGAGAAGAAAGAATCTCAGAGCCTGAAAACAAGGCTCTCAAGCTAACCCAGCCATTCAAAGAGGCAGAGAAGAGAATTAAAAAGGCTGAGCAAGCACTTAGAGAGATACAGGATTATAAGAAGTGAACAAACATATGAATGATAGGTATCCCTGAGGAAGAAGAAAGAGCTAAAAGCATAGAAAATCCACTCAAGGGAATTATTGAGGAAAACTTAGCTGATATCACCAGAGATCCAGACACCCAGATAGAAGATGGTCATCAAACACCAGGAAGATTCATAGCAAATAGCACATCTCCAAGACACATGAATCTAGCTACAGAAAGCCAGTAGGCAAAGCATTCTTTACCACAGAGGTTGCTGCTAGAAAACTATTAAAACTTTTCAAATCTAGTCTCGATGGCCTAGATGGAAGTCCTTATGTGAAACAGGTAATTTTCCTTGCTATGTAAGGTCTCTTCTAGTTTCAATATTCTATATCTCCAAATTAAACCAATAGTTAGTAATGCCCTACCTTGTATAATGTCCATTTTTAAAGGGTCTTAGGGTGTCTATGAAAAGAAAACATTATTTATGACACACCAAACCAACTCACTGCTCTTCTTTGGATCTAATGTACAACAATGTGACCACAGTTAACAATATTATATTGCATGCAGGTACTTGAAATTTGCCAATAAGTATTCTTACCACATGCACCAAAAAAGAAGAAAATAGAAACTATATATGGTGATGAATATGTTAACTAGCTTGTGGTCTGTATTTCACAAAGTATACACATATGTAATCATCAGGTTGTACACCTTAAATATATACATATAGTTTTTAATTGTCCATTCTACTTGGATAAAGCTTCAGAAAAATACACGTCTCTGTTGTGGTTCACCAAAAACAATAGAAAAGCTCTTTTGAGAATCACTGCTTAAAACAACAGTTATAGTCATAAAAGGGATCACTCAAAAATAAGTAACAATTTAAAATTTATATTAATATCAATGTCAGAGGCCTCAGACTGGCAGCCCATAGCATGGACCCAGCAGTGGATATGTTCTCTTTGGTCTGCTCACTATTTTTTTTAGTTAAACAGTGGCCAATGCTAAAAAAATTGGTGAGATTTGACACTTATAATCCATATTTCAGCTTCCCTGGAAAAAAATCAGAAGATCTAGCAATACCAGGCCCACATTCCCATTCTTATGAGCTACAGAGGTCCACAGCAGCTGTTGCATAGAGCAAGGGCTCTGTAATTAACCCTGGCCCCAAGCTTCCTTCATCCTCATTCCACAGCCTGGCCCCTGAAGGCATTGAGGTTTGCAAAAATTACTATTTCCACATACTTACTCCCAGACACTGTGTGCAGCACCCATCTGCAGGGGCTAATTAGTCTGCGGTAGAAATGGGCCCCCAGCTACTCTCCAAAGCTACTGTCTCAAAGCTCACTCCACCACCAACAGCACAGCAGCCACTGCGAAGAGCTCACTCACAAAGGAAGTTATTTTTTTCATGACCTTAGGTCTGGCTAAAGAGTCAATGATTAACTTGAGGCTTATACTAAAGTTACTGAAGGGTGGCTGCTTAATAAGGTATCTTTGGAAGGTGAAGAATTTCTAGAATTTTAAGTTGATGAAACAAAAGGCAAAATGACCAGGAAAGGAATGAGGAACAAGCAGTATCACTTCAAAATATTTTAAGTTATTTCTAAAAAATAGAAGTGAGAATACATATATAAATGACTAATAATCACATATTTGTTCAGTGGTTTTCCAAAATTCATGTTAAATAGGAAGAGAAAAAGACAATTCCTTTAGTAATTGTTTTGGAGATCTTTTGTGTTTTTTTTCTTTACTGGTGACATTCTCACCTTAAAATATCACTATTAGATTAAATATAGCATGACATGATGGTGCATGGTACTTAAAAATCACAAGGTTTGTATTCTGAAATCTACCTGGTTTGGCTGAGTAGGACCTAAGTTGTTCCAGAAAGTATAGTAGTTAGAAAATGTTCAACACTACAGTCTTCTTGGCACTGACAGTCATTAAAGATTCCAATTTAGCCCTGATCTCATTAAAAGCAAGGTGACTTTTGATCAGAAAATTTCACATTAACTATGGTTAAAGATTTCAGGCTGGAAAACTAGGTCAGCTTGTAATTTGTTTAATTCATCCTTTATTCTCTAAGAAAGGTGTTGTTAAGAGCATTTTGCTCGGTCTTCATGACAGTCTTGAACATCTTCCCATTGTAAAATGAGTTTAATAGGAGAATCAATTTTATGATTTTGTCTCTCATTATAAAAGTAATGCATGCCCATTAAACACATGCAGTAGAATATTTAATGGCACAGAAAGACATTCTTTTAAATAAAAGCAATTTACATGTACTGGATATATATGGTCTATATAGCATTATTAATCCATGTATATAAAAAAGGCTAAAAGGCAACACAAATAAAATGAATTGTAGCTAGCTCTGTGTAACAAAATCATGAGATTTTTATTTAGTCATTATTACTTTTTTATATTTTTTAATTATATAAAACCTCTACATTATTTTAGTGATGAGGAGGAATAAGTTTTTATGTATTAGATTACAGGCTCATTTATTCATGCATCCATCCGACTAACTTTTAAGAATATTTATTATATACTAGACTCTAAGGTGTTTGTAGGACACGATGTCACAATACTTGGTCCCTGCCCTCAAGAAATGTAAAGTCCAGCAGGAAAAAGCCACAGGTAATCCACAGCTGTAGACGAGCGTATGTAGTAAGTGCCAGGACAGAGGTGGGAGCTCAGCGGAGGGGCACGGAAACCAGACAGGGAGAGTCTCTTAGAGCAGATGTTTGACCCAACATGTGCACTTAGGTGATGGAGGTTATGGGGGAAGGAGTCAGGCATCCCAAGCTAGCCATCCGGTAAGTGGGATTTATATTCTTAAAGTTGAAACGTGGTCAGTGGTCCACAGAAAGGCTGGAATGGAAGCAACAGATCCGAGAGATGTTAAAAGGAATGGGCTAGCTATGGTGACTGGCTGACATGGGGAGGTGGCTAAGAAGCCAGATGATGCCCACATTATGGCCGCAGAGACAGAATGGATAAATTTACTACGATGGAGAAAACAAGAGGCGTGAGCTGTGGGGACAGTGGCAGGAATAAAGGTGAAAATAAGAAACCTAGTTTGGGGCATTAGTCTTAAGTTTTTTGATCCATGGACGATTAAAATACTGAAGATTAGTAGGTATGTATGTGTTTGGGGCTTAATAGAAAGTTCTAGACTAAAGATAGCTGGAAATGATTGGCATATTAGAGAAAATTAGATTACTGGGTATAGGCAGTTGTGAGAAAGAGAGTCATTAAAAGGGTAACATTTGAAGAGGAAGCAAGCTGGTCTCAGGGGCTCATTCCTGTAATGCCAGCACTCTGGAAGGCCAAGGTGGGAGGATCACTTGAGCCGAGGAGTTCAAGACCAGCCTGGGCAACATAGCATGATCCTGTCTCTAAAAAAAATTTAAAAATTAGCCTGGTGTGGTATGTGCACCTGTATTCCCAGCTACTCGGGATGCTGAGGCAAGAGGATCACTTCAGCCCAGGAGTTTGAGGTTACAATGAGCTATGATGGCATCAATGTACTCTAGCCTGGATGGAAGAGCGAGACCCTGTCTCTAAAAACAAATAAAAAATAAAGAGGAAGCAGAAGAAGGAAAAGAATGGGAAAGGATGATAGAGATAAGGAAAAAGGGTATCAAAGAAACAGGGGAGACAGACAATGTAGTATTAAAGGAAAATAAGAACAAGATAATGCCCTTTTGTTTATCACAATATAGAGGATGCCTAGCAGATTCCAAGGTCCTAACCCAAAACCTGAATAGCAGAAGATTCAGGGAAGGACCCGGGTGTGTGTACGTTTAAAGGCTCCTAGAAGATTTTATGACATAGCTAAGCTTGGTGCCCACTGAGCTAAGCCATATATTCTTTGTAACTCCATCCACCTTTATAACTGTGAAACAGAACACATCCCTCCGCAGGCGTTAATCTCCAGCATTTCTGAATTTAGAAACTAAGACTAATTGTTCCTGCATGAGGAAAGGGTGCGGACTCTGATTCTTCCTTTTAGTGACAATGTGTTATTCATCAGTCAAGGTATGTTAGAAAAAGATTGTACTTGCGAGTCCAGTCAGGGATCATTGCAAGGTGTATTGTTTTGGGAAACACAGCAAGACCCTGTCTCAAAATAGAATCATAATACTTAGATTTCCCAGCATCTGGGGAAAAGAATATTCTTATGCTGGTGGGTATATAAATGCCCACACACTTTCATGTGTGACATGTACTTAAAACCTTAAACATATTCTTTGATTTGGTAAGACTACCTGAAGGATTTTATAAAGATGTAACATTGCTTCATAATGGCCAAAAAATTCAAAACAACCTAATATCCAAAGTAGTGGCATGATTAAATCAATCAGAAAGCATCATGGTGGTGATAATTATATTGTTATTTTGTTTGAGACAGGTCTCACTCTGTCCCCAGGCTGGAGTGCCGTGGCATGATCATAGCTCACTATAACCTCAAATTCCTGAGCTCAAGCAATCCTCCTCCCTCAACCTCCCCGGTAGCTAGGACTAGTTGCACCACCACACCTGGCTAAGTTTTAAAATTTTTTTGTAGAGACAGGGTCTCGCTATGTTGCCCAGACTGGTCTTGAACTCCTGGCCTTAGGTGATCCTACGTCCTTGGCCTCCCAGAGTGCTGGGATTACAGGCGTGAGCCACTGTGCCCTGCCATATATTGTTTATACAATATAATGACATAGTATATGATGTGGAAAATATGCACAACATATTAAGTGAAAAAAAACTGACTGCAAAATAGATTCTGTCCCCACCTCCTCTAGACTTATTTGTATGTTCAAGTGTTGCTAAAATTATCTTATCATCATTATTTTAACTTAAAAAAAATTTAAAAACCCATTGGCTTTCCCTCTCCTTCCCCTCCTTCCCTCTCTTATTCATTTACTCATTATACAAATCACACTAACCAATTAATTTAGCTTGATTAAACATCTGTGCATGACTTGGCAAATTCTACATATTAAATAATTCCTGCTACTTAATACCATTTCTAACTTACTTATTTTAAAAGCTAGATAATATAAAATGAATTGTTATAAAACATTTTACAGGTTAAAAGGGTATACATAATTAGAAAAAAGACAATATTTTTGATTTGGACAGGAATTATTGGCTCTCTCTAAACAAGGAAATAATCTCTTTAGTACTGAGAAAGGGAAAAAAAGACAATCATAGTATTTGTTTTATACAGAACAGTAATCAAAGTCATGGAATAGTATCATATATTAGGTCTGTAGAAAGTGCTAGGAACTATTCTCAGTAGCTTTTCATAAGGTCCTCAGTGTGGGGTCCCAGTCTTATTTATCTAGAACTAACCCAGGGCCTGCCAGAAAGTATGTATTCGCAAATATGATCTAATTACTTAATACTCACAATGGCCCATTTTTCAAATTAAGAAACTATGCTTCAAGGGGATAAAGTATCTCATTCAAGGGCCCACACTTCCTAGAGATTCTCATTCACATCTGCCTGATCCTAGGGCTCTTATTCTGGGGCCTGTTATTCCGGCCCAAGAATCCATACCTCTTCCAGGGCTGGGGAAGTACTGTCATCTCTTGTATCTCAGATAGCTCCTAGCCGAGGCTTATGCAAAGTCAAATGCTTGTCAACATTAACAACCTTATTGTTAGTCCATTCTCTATCAATGTAGGATTACTCTTCCAGATAACAGCATTGCTCCTAAAGGAATGGTTTATTTTTATACATAATTACTGATTAATAAGAAAGTTAAAAAAGTTGTAATGAAATTTTTTGCAGAAAGAGTTTTAAGAAATTAGAGTTTAGTAAAGGAAACAACATATATGCAGATAAGTAAATATTGTGAATATGATCAAGTATAATGAAGTTTTAAGTAGCCAAATCCCTAAATGATTTAGCTATTGTAGCTCATAACCACTTTCAGAATGGCCCATAGGCCCAGATCTAATATCTGAGCAGTGGTTTTCAATGTGAAATGATTTTGTCCTGCAGGAGATATTTAGCAATGTCTGGAGACACTTTTGCTCACCACAGCTGTGGAGGTACTACTTGTAGCTAGCGGGTAGAGGCCACTGTGGAGGTACTACTTGTAGCTAGTGGGTAGAGGCCATGGGTACTGCAAAACATCCTATAATTCACAGGACATCCCCCTGCCACAAAGAATTATGCAGCCCAAAATGTCAATAGTGCCAAGGTTGAAAAATCCTATAGCAGATGATTAAAACATGGTGGAATTATCTACTGTCCTCAGCTTTAAATTAGCACCAAGAATAAGAGCAAGAAGAGCTGGGATCTCTCAGGTTTATAAGTGGAGTTCTAGAAACTGCAAATCTCCCAGGCACACTACTGTCACCTTCAGCTGATTCAAAAGAAGTATGTGATTCTGCAAGCTACAATAGAGACAGGGAGGGTTTAAGGTGGACACGCACTTAATTCCCGGTGACTCTGAGTTTCAAGTAGCAGTGTACAGGTGCGCAAGAAGAAACTACCAGCTTTCCTGGATTCACAGAGAGTCTGTATCTTTAGAAAACTTCTACCAAGGTAAATAAAACTAATATATTTTGGCAGTTTTTAACTACTTCACATTTCTAATTTCTAGTATCTAAAATTTAATAAGAATTGCTGGAGGAAAAAACACTCATAAACACCAAGGGAGATAAACATAGATTATGCAGGGTTTCCATCATTGCTGTGTCTACCCTCTGCCCTCCCCATTTTCTTACTTGGTAGACTATCGTCATTCAATGATGGAGTTAAGGAAGTCACAGAGCTCACTGTAAACAAAGAAGGAATGGTTTTGTAGAGTTAACTTCTTAGTGATAACAAAAAAAGGAGAAAGTAGACATTTAAACAAAGTACTAGCAACAACAGACAGGAATAGTGAAACACACATTTGTGAAGTTCTGTCAACATCAAACTATGATTTTCCTGTGACAAGGAGTCCTGGTCTACTGATTGAGTCAGAGAGCACTGCCTAAAGAGAACGGGTTGCCACATGTATACGGTCTATGAGAGGACACTATAACCTAGGAAGGAACCACTGCTAGGGTAGTTCCACACTGCTGCTGAAACTCCAATGGATACATGATCCATTAAACAGAAAGGTAAATATTATAGAAACGTTCAGTTTGGAATAGCAAGAGAATTCATAAATTATCATGAGAGTAAGAAAAGCAATACATGACACTTCTTAGCTCTCCCTTAAGGACTTCTATTGAGACTTAAGTCCTGAAGAATTTCATAAATTGGAAACAAAAATAAATTTATTTCTTGTTGTAGAGGTCTGGGTTGGAATTCTATAGTACTGCTCCATCTTTCCCCTCATAAACTAAAATGTGGATTCCTTTAGGGAAGGTAGACATGGAAATACATAAAGGAACAATTACAACGAAATTTCCCAGTATCTACATACAAAAAAACTATCGTTAATAACACAGTGTAATATAATGCCTCCAAGAAAACCTTTGGTTAATAATTAGTTCAAGAAAGAAAATCAAGTATTCCAGGTTATTTACTATTCGAGGACAAATAAGTCATGGACGCTATGAAATGCAACATAATGTCATTCAACAAGTGACCTACTTTAAAAATCTCGTTTAAAAAAACCACTTGCATAAGAAGTCAAAGGGAAGCACTATTTCAGCATTAAGGATTTCTTCTGGGTTAAACAATGACAGTAAAATAATTATATGTGTGGGACTCGTTCAATTATTCTACAAGAGTCTTTGGTGCACACAGTCCCATTAAAGATAATTAAACTGAAAAAAAAATTTTTCTTATAAACAATACATTTTCCCAGAGAAAAAGTGATATATGATAGATAATTTTTCTGATAGATGACAAAAGTCCACACAACCCACAATGTGGCTGACAGTGCTTTGTTTTCCTCACCTAGAAAGTCAGGAATTGGCCTAAATCTCTAAGGCACTATTCAGCTGTGAAATTCTAATTCTAGGGCTCTAATTTTAACAGGGCTTCAGAAATTTGCATTGCTTCTGTCAAACATTTTCAAATAGTAATAACAGACACATACTTTTCCCCCTGCCTACCCCAGTATCCCTAGTTTAAAGTTTCCATGAAATACTGTGGGAGTTGCAGGCACAGGTGAAAGAAGGAGTATATTACACAAATGCAAAACAAATTATGTTTAATGTCCATGCCAACGTGGGCTTGTGTCTAAGACAGGGAAAAGCTATTAGCAAATTCATTAATAAAAATCCTGTTATTTTTCACATTAAATTATAATTTATTAAAATGAGACAACTCTCTTAATATGAGAATTATGATTCTAGGTAGGAATCAGCCAGAAGGTATGCCCTTGCTTGGAATTTAGTTTTGCTTTATTGAGAATTCATGTGAAGGAAGCCTACTGAGTGTGCTTGTTCTTGGCAAGTGTGTTAGCCAAGGTCTGCCCAGATGATGATGTCTGATGACTAGTTAGGAAAAGGCAAGCTGTGTGGGTTTAACAATTTTGAAAACTAATTGCAAGGCCTTTGTAAAGACATTTTTATGCTACCACATATACAAAAGAAAAACAATTATTGTCCAAAAAGAATATTTCCTAATTATCTTTATTATAAAGACTTTCTCAGTGATGTACTGCTGAAGAATTTCTATGCCACTATCCCTGCTATCATAGATTGTCACATAAACAGTACAATGTTTTCTTTAACCATTTAAAAATATTATACAAATCTCCCTAGAGGTAAACAGTCCCTTGAACCTACCCAGGAGATTCCGTGTCACATTTCTCTGCCGCTGAGTCACAGACACTCCCTCCATAAGGCCAAAGAATCTTTCATTCCCCAGAATTACAGGCACTTTAAAAATGACAATCCTGCCTCTTTGATGCACTTAGCGAGATTTGGATCTGCTCCATGGTATTCCTTTATCTTCAACGGAAGAGCACTTCCAATTACTGGCACTTGAGAATATCAAAATCATCCTTCATTTAAAAATCAACTGGGTAGAAAGTTATGAAAGTGGTTCAGCACACAGTACTTATGATAACCTCATGTTTGTCTCATTAAAACCACCTGTTAGCAGAAAGCTACTCAAATAATATCCTTCTAGAAATTCTAAACTCTATGGTTCAGAGAAGGCTCTTATTCAAAAATAAAATTAAGTATTTTAAGCTAAAGAATATCAAAATGCAACTAGAATCTAACCGATCAACAGATTTTCCAGTGCAGCCCTTACTCACCTCTCCCGAGGAACAGCAAACCAGTACTCGGGCTGCTTTCTTCGTTTGCCGTACTGCTGGACCATGGCTGTGGTGTGAGTAGCAAAGGATTTTCTCATTGGTTTTCCCACTTTGATGCACAGGAACATGGGTGGGGTCTTGCTTTTTTCTTCTTTTGAAGGAAGTATATCTGAATCACACATGAAGAAACCTTCCTCAATATTGACAATGTTGGCGACAGAACTTTCAACTTACAAAGAATAGTGTCCAACCCTCTCTCAGTCAAAACATATGGTAGAAATATCATACAACTATATCATATTATGACTAATAAAATTTTTAGACTTTCTTTAGCACAAAACGTAAAAGCTCCGGATGTTTCAGGTTGGACTACATCATATGAGATGCTACATACTAAAAATAAGCATAAAAACCAAGAGAATAGCAAATAATGGAGAATTGTGACACTCCATCAGAATGCACACTAATGAATGGTACTGAGGACCCAATTACACCAGAATGCAATTCAGTTTAGAATTTAAATCTCTTCAAAAAACATTTTAAATTCCTTTAGATTTGGAAATTCAAGGTAAAAAAGGAAAGTTACTTGAAAGATTTTTTAAAACGTAAACTACTTTTGAAGTAAAACTCTAAAAATCTGTGTAATTGTTCAAGTTCCTAAAGTAGGATATCGTATCTTGCAAATTTCCCCCTAATTATTAATGCTATTAGTAAGGATACATTCTATTGAGAAAATATTGTTCTCAAACTATTTTGGTATTACATGTATTAGTTTTAGAAAAGCAATTATATAACAGAACACAAAGACATTAAAGAAAAGCAACTTACCTTCAATGGGTACTTGAATTCTCTTTAATAGCCATAACTGAATTTCTGATTTATTATCTGTTTGTGTGCCTTGACAGCTGTTGTCCAGAGTAGATTCCAGAGGGGAGTCTAGAGACTCTTTAATCGTATTTCCTTCTGTGGAAGAGTCCAGTTTCATTGGAAGGGGCTCTTCCTCTTTCACCCAGGTTTTATCTGGCTCTTTATTGCCCTCAATCGAGGGATCACCTGCCTGAGAAAGAGAACTACTGAGGGTGATGTCTATTCCCACTGGTTCCATATTTTTGCCATCACTTAATTCTGCCTTCTGCAAATTTTCAGATAACTGTGATCCCTCTTCGTTCTTATGAAGGTAATATTCAATGAGTTTCACTTTATCTAGATCTTCATGTATGTTCAGTTTGTTTTCCACCTGGCTTTCTGGGGAACCAGACTGCTTGTCCACTTCTGGCATTATGTCTTGCTTCTCATAGGCTTCTAAATCTAGGGCCCCCTTCAGTTCAACATCATTCCCTGTTCCTGGAAAGTTCAAGGCTGACTGCACCCGCGTTTCCATAGCAGAATTAATTCTTTGTGACTCGGCCTTCTTTAGTTCCTCCAGGTCAAGAGAAAGGCACTCCTTCGAGGTGTCTCTTTTGTTCATTTCACTATCAGTTTGAGAAGAAAGTTCTTCCAAGTCCACGAAGTCATCATCTTCCCCTAAAAGGGAGTTTTCTTTGGCTGAAGATTCAAATGTAGCATGAGTATCAGAAGGTTCCTTGCTGAGCTTAGTCACTGAGGGAGAGTCACTGGTTGTCTCCCTAGAAGATCCCAGTGTCTTCAATTTTTCTGACACAGAGCTGCCTGGGGGCTTCGTATGTATGTGTTCTGTTGATTTCTCCAAAGGTCCTGTTGATTTGGAATCTGAAGTAATGGTTCTCTCTCCACTCTGCTGTCGTTTTTCCCTGTTGATGGATTTGAACTTACTGAACGGGTTGATGTCCTTTTCTGAAGCCAGGTCTTCCCATTCTCCAGGCCTGTACAGAGGACAAAGATCCTGAGGTAGGTCACTGTTGGGGGAAAAATGGTGGGTGCACATGGAATGTTAAAAATAAAATCAAAAACCAAATGGAGGAAAGGCAAAAAACAAAACTAAAACCCAACCAAAAACCAAAACATAAATATAGCATAACATAAATTTATGTTTAAATGATTTCAGAATAAGAAAATGAAATCAAGAAATTAACTTCAAAATGAAACATAAATCAACTAAAAGAAATGGCAAAAGAATGAACCATGAGAGTTGTACATTTCTACCAGAAGCACACAATGGTTTTGGAAGTTATGCATGAACATGGAGATGTTACCCGTAAGATTTTTAAATATGAAATCTTAATAACAATGTTTATTATTTTCATGAAGTACAAAGGAAACGAAAGGAAAGGAAATATTTTTGTGCCAAAGCCTAAAGCTTTTCCTTTTTATAAAATACTATAGAAAATACTACCTTAACTCGAAAGGCTCACTGACTTGGTAGCTACTCATTTAACTGCTCCATATAAAGTAACTGATCTTGAACCCTGATTTTGGGTTTCATGGCTTAGGATCTGATGCTTCCAAATTTAGTTAATTATTTTTCCTTAATAACAGATGCTTTACTACCCAGATTTGAATTATTCAAAAACATTGGTTAAACATGTTCTTCTGAGCTTAAAATAAACAATCAAGAAATATATACTTTTAAAAATATGACTGGAAACATCTTAAGCGACCCTGTATTTCCGCTTACCACAACCAGTAGCAGTGCCACCATGGGGTTAAAAACGCAGAGATATAAAAACACTTTTAAAAAATAACTCTTTCAATTTCAGAAATAATTATATTTTCTAAAAAGGCTAGATCATCTTTAAGTAATTCTTTATCTATTATTCTGGCTTTCAGGTTATGACAATAAAGCAACAAAGTACCAGGCAGTTTTGAAGTTATAAGAAGACCATTTCCCCAAAGTTACATGAATCACTTGAATGGAACGCTCCATGCTTTTTCCAATAGAAAATAAAAGCCTACATAATTGCTTGGCTCTGATAAATGGTTAAAAAAGCTTCTTTAATTCATAATTCATTTCAATTCAGTGAACATTCACTGAGCACCTAAGTGCTATATTATAAAATGCAATCGTGACAGAATCTCTGTTCTGCAG
Source organism: Avahi laniger (assembly GCA_963575035.1). Taxonomy (NCBI): domain Eukaryota; kingdom Metazoa; phylum Chordata; class Mammalia; order Primates; family Indriidae; genus Avahi; species Avahi laniger. The sequence continues at coordinate 48,962 of CAUYSK010037873.1, forward strand.
GAACCTGCATATACAAAATGTTCTGCCCAGCACTAGCATCCCAGGATACATTGAAGATGCTTCAATCCTAGAGTCAAGTAAGTTATTGTAATGTAGCATAATCTCCACACTGAAGGTCAAAATTTAATTTGGCATATCCAAAGCTGTAAGAAGTCCTGCAACAAAAAAACCAGCTCTCCACATGCTTAATTAATAAGTAAAACTTTCTTCCTAAACATTCAGGCCCCTTTCTCAACTCTTCCTTCCCTACCTAGCTTGACTCCCACAAAAAATTAGCCTCCTAAATTACTTTGTCCACCCCTCCCTTCCTGTTCTTCTACCTAATCCAAGCTGCCAATACCCTACTTGGGATTAATTTAACCACCTGCTTTTTCTGCATTGCGGCTGCCAAGCACACCTGGGGCAAAGCACATAATGGTGTCAACTGGCTCTATTGTAAATTAATGTTTTCCAGATTTAGCCGGGCATCTAATGATGATCAATAATCCCTTCAGTTGTTTCCTTCCTACTCTGTGGCAGCTGGAGTTACAAAATGTCCTGCACACACAAACACACAAACCAAAACTTGAAGGTGAGGAGAGATGTTATAAACAACAAAATTTTTTTTTCTTTGTTTGAGACAGAGTCTCTCTTTGTCACCTAGGCTGGAGTGTAGTGGTGCTAAGGTAGTTCACTGCAGCCTCAATCTCCCAGGCCTAGCCTCCGGAATAGCCAGGACTATAGGCATGGGCCATCAAGCCCAGCAAATTTTTAAATTATTTTTTGTAGATGCAGGATCTTGCTATGTTTCCCAGACAGGTCTTGAACTCCTGGCCTCAACTGATCTTTCCACCTTAGCCTCCCAAAGTGCTGAGATTACAGGTGTGAGCCACCGTGCCTGGCCCACACATAGACTTTCAAAAACTATTTGCACACTGCAGCCAGATAATTTGCACTTAATATTTTACCACTAAACTTTTAGAAATAATGAGATTTTAAGCAATTTTAAACTTTTAAACAATGGATGAAATTCTGAAGGCAATACAAAGGTTATTTCACACTGATTCCACTCACATATTCTTGTTCATTAGACTAAAAATCCTTAATATACCTGCATCCAAGGAAGGAATTAATGCACAACCCTGAAATAATTTCAACAAACTGGAAGCCAATTCATAACTCTTCTCTCTTCCTGCAGTCACAGCATTATCCCTGAATTCTAGATCATTAAACATAATATCACACTGAGAAATTTTTTTAAAGATGTACCTTCCCTTTCTATTATTAAACAGAATACTTAATATCCTATGCTGAAGATGTACAACAGTATTACTCCATTAGAAGGCATTTCCCAGTAAGAAATGACCCTATTTCACTGGCCATCTACTTCTAAACTTACCTATATCTTTACCCACTTTTTTTCCCTTGTATTGCAGAGAACCTGAAATTCATTCCTCCTTTCTAAAACTAGCTCTCTCACTTCCTCTCCTCCTCCTCATCTAAGATTCCAAGGCAGTGGGACACTCCCCTATATGGGTTCCCATGGAGCACTATGTGCGTTGCTGTGTTTATAGTGCCATTTCATTACGGCTCCTGTCCCATGTATCTGCTGCACCCAGTAAACTTCAGGCTCCTCAAGGACAGGGCCATAACCTACTCATCTTCATATGCTTGGCATGAAAGAGGCATTGGCTAAGATGCATTAGAAGCCTCAGTCCACATGGATAACACGATTGCCACATGAACTAAAAGTTGAAATAATAACAGCCCACACTTATCAAGCACCAAGCTTTTTTCTAAGAGTTTTGGTGTATCAATGTGTTTAGTTCTTACAACAGCCCTGTAAAACTCCATTTTACAGAAAAGGAAACTGAGGTGCAAGGTCAAGTAACTCATGTAGCCATGGAGCCATATGCGGCAGAGCCAGAGAAGCCCAGGCAGTGTGACTCCAGACCTAATCGTCGTGCAGTACCGCCTTACTACACACGTCCTGCACCCCTCACTTGAACACTTCTGGCAGCAGAATTTAGAAACCACTTCAGCGCCCCTGTTCTGGTGGTATCTTCAGTGGCTTGGGGCTGGGAAAGGGCTGAATGGATCAGATGCTAAGGACCACAGGCATCCAGGGGAACCTGCTTCTATAACCCCCTAGGGATTCTGTGTCTGGGTTAGTTCCCTAGTCACCTTCCCTTCTTTTCATGTGAGTCCCCAGGGCAAAAGGACAGTGAAAATTGGATTATCCCTATAAGTTAATCGATTTCCTAAGCTTTCTTAACTCGTTCCCTTTCTTCATGGGGAGCTTCCCCCCTGCTACAATAAACCCAGCATTGTAAGGCAAAAATAATTGGGACTAAAGTAGTATTCATCTATACTTTAGAGAAAAAGCCAATTAGTATTATTCCCCTTTTGCACCATGGGTGTGCGGGGGTGGGGGTGGTGGCTGCTACACTGTCCACTCAAACCTCTCTCCATGCAGGATTAAGGGAGGACACGAGGCAGGAAGACTGCCTTTCCTAAAATTTAAATGAAGACAAATATAACTCTCCTTAATTAAACCCAAAAGAAAGCATTATTCACTTATTGGTAATCAGACTAAAATTCTTTCAGAGAAATACCATTTCTCTTTTTGTAAATTTATTAAGATCATGCAATTGCTTTTCAGAAAAATAAGCCAAACAAACACCATTTTTACCTGCTGGCTTCTTTGCTTTTATCCTTTATGTTCAACTTTCGCTTATCATTGACTTTATCATTTCCATTTCTTCTCATTTTTCTATTTTTTATATTTACTGCACAAATCATTCACCTTCAAATTCACCTTTATGTAATGCCTCAATCCTGCAAATGCCCTCAATTTTTAACTGCACGTAATTCTCTTAATACCCCTTTTATTCTGGTAAACAAAGAAACGTCTCTTACGATGGCAAGGCATCTTTGATCTTCATGTGAGAAATGTCATTGTAGAGGGCAATGGAAACAACTTCTTCCATGGGGCAGATGAGGCCGTACTCTTCACACCCATTTTCGATAACCAAGGGATCGGACTTATGAGGGTCAAACATGATGTTGTTAGGAGTGACAATCATGACGCCTCCAACCACACCCTGCAGGAGAAAGCACAGGACAGAATCACTCCAGGGAGAAATGTTTTCAGCAACCACCACAGAAGCTTTAATTGACTCACATTGCCATTCCATTGACTGTGAACCACAGTATCCTACGTGACAATCACATCCCCTGTATGACGGCCGGAAGACTAGGCTGAAGGAATGCAATGCTGGGTGCTGGGTGGACAGGCAGAGAAAACAGACTTGCCTTGCTGTGGCAATCAAACAACCCCAATTCTAGCACAGCTGCTGCAACAGCACAATTGCAGAGCGATCCTGGTTCATGTATGCATGTCTCAGATGTCCTAGTTCTCTATAAAATGAGAGAGGCTGTCCCAAGTGCTTTCCAGATTGAGACCACAGGGCTTTACGATTCACTTAGCAAGGCTTCATGACGTGTCTAGCAAGAGCCTGGTACTGTGCTAAGGGAGCAGCTGTCTCAGAATCATGGTGCCAAAGAATAGTCTCAATATTCTTCTCTAAAATGTTTACAGAGCCCACATCCAGCAAAATTCAGCCTCACTAGGAATATGAAATTTTTGCAGCCAGAGTGAATATAGATGATCTATGGAAAGTAAAAACATAAAGCAGTAGCTTGGTGGGATCTTAAAAGTCTAAAGCTTGGTCAGATTACATTATAGACTTTAATGGGCACAGAGATATTATCTACCATGGACAGAAGGATACAAATGACTCCCTTAAGGCAGATAATTTATTTTGGTACCTTTAATGAGTCTAGTGATCATCTTTGTGAAAAGTTTTGTAGATCCAGTAATCTCATTACTGGGTATATATCCAAAGGAAATGAAATCAGTATTGCAAAGAGATATCTGCACTCCCACATTTATTGCAGCATTATTCACAACAGCCAAGATATGGAATCAACCTACGTGTGCATCAATGGATAAACAGATAAAGAAAATGTAATATATGTATACAATGGAATATTATTTGGCCATTAAAAAAAGAAATCCTGTCATTTGCAACAACATGGATGAACCCAGAGAACCTTATGTTAAGTGAAATCAACCAGGCACAGAAAGATAAATACTGCATGATCTTACTGCATGATCTCACTCCATGTGGAAGCTAAAAAAGTTGATCTCATTGAAGAAGAGAGTAGAATGGTGGTTACCAGAGCCATGGGTGGTTAGAAGGAAGGGAGAGATGGGGAGATACTGGTCAAGGGCTATGTAATTACAGTTAGATAGGAAGAATAAAAAAATGTCCAGAATAGGCAAATACATAGATACACGAAGAAGATAAGTGATTGCCTGTGTCTGGGATGCGGGGGTGTGGAGAGGGTAGGTGGTGAGGGGAGAGAATTGGGGAATGACTGCTAATGGTTATAGAGTTTCTTTTTTTGGTGATGAAAATGGTCTAAAATTGATTGTGGTGATGATCTTACAACTACGTGAACAAACTAAATACCATTGGCTTGTACTCTTTAAATGGGTGAACTGTATGATATGTGAATTATATCTCAATAAAGCTCTTTTATAAAAAAAAGTTTTCTATTTTAAGTATTACTTATTTGCAAAAGTTAGAAATGCAGATCAATGCATATTTTCCTATTATTTGAAACCTGATATGAAGTCTCTGCTATGACCATAGGAATTCACTTGATAGCAACATAGCCCCATCTTCAGAGGCTCACTAAAAGTTGGATTTGTTCTCTGTGAAATAAAAAAAAAAAAATCACCAGCAACCAAAAAACTAAATAGCAGATATTAACACTAGCATTGTTAATAGCAAACACAAGTTAAGAACTTACCATTTTCCAGTTTAGATGCAAAACTCTTAACGTGAATTATCTCTTTTAATTATCACACTCTATTAGTTAATTTTTTTATTGTTCCTATTCTATAGATGAAGAAAATGGAAGCTTAGGAAATTTAAATACTTTGCCCATGGTCTCAGAGTTAGTGAGTGGTAGAGCTGGAATTCAAATTCAATGAGTCTGACTCCAGTGTTTGCTATTAAACATTTACTATAATGTCTCCCTAATAATTCACAGGCCAAGAACTCAAAGGCAAAGTGATAAATCCAAGGTCACAAAGAATCACATTTCCACTCAATGATTGTGTTTCCCTCAATAAGTAAAATGCCAGGCATCCAACAGAGGAAAACTAATAGGTGCTTGTCAAATGTGAAACTGAAACTTTTGGTAAGATATTTTAAGTTAGCCTCCCTTCCAGTAATTTGCAAACTTGTTTAGTTTTCTACAGATTCCAAGAAAAGGAAACAAATTACATAGCTATATACCTTTCCATCAGTGAAGTATCGACAGTTCATTTTTAAAAATTTCACCACGCCCGGCTCATCTTCTTCAGAAGTAGATGATAAGACTCTTTCAATGGGTTTTAAGGCCTTCCGTGCTAAGTCAGCATCCTTATGAAAGCAAAAATTTCCAAAATCAAAATTTTTCAGAACAAATTATGTGTACAAATCAAGTCATGTAAGTTCCTTGTAAGTATACTGTTTCTATTTTACTTGAACATTAAAAAAGGCAGTGTCCTTCTTCCTTTACAAATATCACAAATATAACAATAGATATCCAAATAAAACTAAGTTTGTTTTTTTTTAAAAACAAGGGCATATGTATGAACCCCTAAAACTGGCTAACAAAATGTCTTCAGAACATAAGCTCAATGAAACACTTCATATTAGACTCTTAATTCAAATTCTCCTAAAAAAAAAAAAAGGAGTACAAATAAACTATCTATTTCCTTGGGAATCTAACTTCATACTTTTTACAGAGGCATGCATTTTTGCTTTTGAGACCTTAATCGTGAACAGGTTTCTCTTGGAGAGGATGTATTTCATTTTCCAATTACCTAACCCAACTCTTCAGGGAGAATTTGAGATGTAAACTTGTAAAAAAATAACTCGTTGAATTCTACCACTCACAAAAAATCTCTTTGATAAAAATGAACTTCAGCACATGAAGCGTGTAACATACATACAGGCAGTTTATCATATTCTGCATCTGATGAGGAAGGAGAGACGGTAGCACCAGGACTGGATGACGACAGCCTTAAGGTACTGGAAGGAAAGTTGGCATCTGGCACAAAAAGGACCTGAGAATAGGAAAGAAGAGATGAAGAAGTCCCAAGAATCAGGCAAACCACTAGCCAGTGTTCAGTGAAGTCATGCTCTGCTCAGTTTAATGCATGACTAAGACCTCGTTGGCTTTCACAGAACTCACAAGCAACTTAGGGTCTTCTAGACTAATTCATGAAACAATAACTCAGCAATCTGAATGTGTGCAGTGCAAAGGGTGGGGAACACATCTGTGGACGCTGCAGGAGCTCAGAAGAGGGGAGAACAAGGTGGGTAAGTGTTCTGGGCAGGCCACATGAAGCAAGCAGGTCCCAGTGAAGCCTGGAAGAGTAAGTAGAAATTACGTAGGAGTGTGGGAGAGCCCTCCAGGCAAGCGGACTAACAGCATAAGGGAACTGAGGAAAGAGAAGCATGTTATGCATCTAAACATAATACCTGTGTCAGGTAGAAATGGAGCTAATCCAGGCTTGCTAACTCTAAGCAGGCCCTGAGTTCTAAAGTATTAAGGTCCTCATATGATAAACTGTACAAAGTAACATCATTACAATAATCCAAATACTTTCTCTTCTATCAGTGTCTGGGTTATCTAAAAATAGAAGCAGGCCAGGAGCATGCCTTTAATCCCAGCACTTTTGGGAGGCTGAAGTGAAAGGATCACTTGAGGCCAGGAGTTCGAGACCAGCCTGAGTAACAGGGAGGACCCGCCTCTACACAAAATAGAAAAATTAGCTGGGAACTGTGGCGCATGCCAATAGCCCCAGCTATTCAGGAGGCTGAAGCAGGAAGATGTCTTGAGTCCAGGAGTTTGAGGTTGCAGTGATCTATGATGATGCCACTGCACTCTACCTGGGGTGACAGAGCGAGACTCTGTCTGAAACAATAAATAAATAAAACTAAGAAGCCCCTCCTCAAAATGCACAAAATAACTCTCTTCTGGAAAATATTCTGGTTCTCAAAATGTTATTATGATCCTGTTACTTAACATTCTTTTAATGAGACATGCTATATTTTGGTGTATGTCAAATATAATCTTCAAATGATGACTTTTAGAATTCAGAGATAATCATACAACTGATCATTGATCAATGCTATTATTCACTGTCTCCCATCCTTCCGGCCATATATCTGTTTTAACTTTAGTTATTTAACTCTCACTTCAATCCGGAAAAAAATTGAGACAATAAAAGACACAGTAAGATAAAGGAGGGAAAATCAAAATCAAGGGGATATAAGGTAAGGACTGATTACTACTGAAAATAAATGCTCCAAAATTACTAAACACTCATTGAGAAGTGGGCCACAGAACTGGCTCTGAGTTTCCATATGATCAATGCAAAGAGATGGACATCAATTGTGAGCAGAATTCAGTTTCCATAATATAAGAAGAAACAAGTTTCTCCTCCCCATGGAGTCTCATAAAAAGGAGTGTCCTAGACTGAACTATTTGTCCTTGATGACATACTAACAGCAAATACAACAACCAGTTTTGGAGGACTGTTCTTTCTAACATCTTTAATATCGGTCAATGGCAAATGCCCAATTTTGCAGTTCTGTAAAAATAATTTACAAAGGACTAACATTATGTGGTTTTGGTATACAGCTCTTATTTACCTTAAATAGCTAAACTGTAGGAATGAATGGACAACATTTTTCCCAAGCAACTGTCCATTAATATTGTTTTGCAGCTGAACTCCTGGAAAGTATTAGACAACACAGATTGAGATTCTATGGTCTGACACATTCTAAATGTTGAATCTAAGGGCTATTCCTTTGCTTCAACAGCTACCTGCACAGTAGGTAGAGGTGAGTAGCAGTCAGAACATGTGCTACCTCAGCATGGAAGTAAGCCTGGATCCCGGGGAGTGGTGAAGGTTTCCTGCTGCTTTCAGAAAATAATTCTGGGTTTGCTACAACACTGGCAAATGTGGTTTTGAGGTCCTAAAATTCTTTACTATAAAGCAAGGCTGTCATTTTAACCTAGAAAAAAATTTTAAGCATCTGTAGCCAAGGTATCCTGTGAACATGAAAACATCTTAAAGTATATATCCACAGTATAATTTTTGAGTGTGCTCAAGATAAACTACTTGTAAAAGTACATTTTTTATATATGTCCTCAAATTTGATATATTGAGAACTAACAGCCAAACTCAGGACCTTCTCAAGAACATTTTATGCCTCAGTTATTTCTTTTTTCTTAAGTGTGTCTGATCTTGTTTTTCGTCTTCTGATGTAACAAAAAGTCTAGAATAAGATTTTAGTTCAATAAACTCTCAGGTAATCTCCTCTTAAAATCACTCTTACGTGAGGTCACTGACCCAGCCAGACCAGTTTTCTTTTCTATCTCAAGGTGATCATCAAATCAGTCTCCAGAAGGATGAGTTTCACATTTTCTGAAACCAGAGCAGATCAAATTGGTTTTGATTTATCAGATCTACTGAGATGAGAGGGATACCTACCCCTCCAGGCACCAAAATAGAGTATTTTATAATCCTTGAAATCAAAACGTCATCTGCAGTTTTTGAAAGGCCCTCAATCTGTTTCACTCTTTTCAATCCCTGATCTTTGCCAGCAAAAATCGTGAGTATAGATGGGTCCTGGGACAGCTAACAGCACAGACCTATTTAACTCTGTCAGGGCTGTACAACACAACAAAGGCTAGAAGAGACGTCTGAGATAATAAGGCCCAAATTCTAATTTCAGAGATTAGGAAACTGAGATACAAAAAAGGAAGTGACTTGCCCAGGCCATGTAGCTAATACAAAGCCAAATGGAAACAAAGTTTTGGGGCTCCTTTTTCTAGTGTTTTTACCATTACGGTAGGCATATTAAAAGAGCCCTTATGTTCCTATCAGCTCCTGGACCTTAATCTAGCACCAATCAACTATTATGTTTATGGACATAGCATAAAGAATCACCCTAAATTATTTTACTAAATTCCAGTGACGACAGTCTTTTGCCTTTTAATTAGTGAATTTAAGACTAGTCCGACAATGAAAGAGATTAAAGTCTGTTAGTTACCCTAGAGATAAAAATTTACTAATTTTTGAAAAGTTTTAATGTAGATCTCCCCCCTCCCATACACATTACCTGGTGCTGGCAGTATACTAATTTCTCCTTTTGACAAGAACATAAATGCCAAAAATACTATAGTACAAACTGGTAAACTTGTGACCCTGTTGCCTTCATGTGCTGCCCTTGAAAGAAATGCAAAGAATAACATCATCATTGCCTGAATGAAGTTGTGCTTCAAAGTAGCATTATCTATTCTGAAAGAATTAAATGTCACTATAACGCAGAGATATAGAAAGATGCCCTAGTAAGTTAACAATGGAACCCAAATGTGCTCATGGCAACCAAGTACTTCTACAGAGGGGACTGGAGACTTGGACTCAGCTAAATTCCTTCAGTGACTAAGCCGTTTAAATTTACTGGCTGAACATGATTTAAAGTGGAGATACAAAAATATCTTGTCATGTAAAAGGTATTTAAAAAAAGTTTACTGGATTAACCTAGAGTGGCAAAATTACACAATCTGTCAAATCCATTCAGTTTAATAAATAAAGTACAGTCACATATCACTTTATGAATGGTGATACATTCTGAAAAATATTGTTAGGTGATTTTTGTCATTGTTTGAACATCATAGACTGTACTCACACAACGTAGGTGGTACAGCCCACTACACACCTAGGTTACATGCTGTAGCCTATTGCTCCTTACGATAAGCCTATACAGCATGTTACCATACAGAATATTGCAGGCAACAGTAACACAATGGAAAGTATTTGTGTATCTAAACACAGAAAAAGGATAGTAAAAATACAGTAATCTTATGTGGTCCATCATTGACTGAAACGTCATTATATTGTACATGACTGTACTAAAAACTTGGAAAAAAAAACAGGGTGGCCTTTAGTGGACAGTCCTGCTGAATATGCCTCTGTCTTTGACCAGGTTGACCATTCTTGTCATGGTATCAAATTGAGACAAAAACCTCAAAATTCTGCCTACATTAAAATAAAACAATGACCACAATTTACCCCAGAGGAATGGACTAAGTTGAAACTTGCAATTCTGAATTAAACAGTCTGAGAACATCTGTTATATTCAACAGGAAAAAAACAAAGTCACATTAATTTAGAACTTGTCTTGATGCCCTCGGAAACACCTACTACATAAATGAACAAAAGCTCTAACAGACTGTATTAATCATTTGCAAAGCATTCATATCCGAACAGTTCATAAGAGTTAGGTTGCTTTCAGAATTCTTGGATCTAAAGGAGAGGAAAGATTGAAGATAATCCTGTGATGCTAACAGTGAGGCATTAAAAGCGGCAATAAAAGATATGAACGAAATTCTAAGTCATATTTAACAAGAAAATAATTACCTGGCCTGGAACAATAGTATGTGTGAAAAGTTTATTCAGTTCCACTAATTTATTGGGAGTGATGTTAAACTTCAGTGCTATGGAGTTTAGGGTATCCTGGCTTCCAGCCTAGAATAATCAAACAAATCAGGGTCAATATATAAAGCAAAAAAAAAAAAAAAGTCTTTTTGATAATGTTAATCTATTCACAATATGAGGAAATGAAAAAGTAATAGTTCCATACAGAAGGACTATGAAAAATAGTGGATACATTCTCAATTCTTAATAAAATCACATAAAAGCAAAGTCTTAAATGCAATTCATTACGGGGCTCCTTCATCTTCAAATTTCACTGTCCACTAATGGATTTCTAATTTTACTTGGGCACAACTTAGGTGTACAGAGTAGAGGTCCAAGAGGTATAACATAAAACTGTGAGAAGAAAAGAAAGACGACACACACAGTACCCACCCATCGGAGAAGTGGGGCTACCTCCTCTCTTGTAATTTCTGTCATTTGTCTGTCTCATCTCTGCGCTATAGGCTGCTGGACAGTGGCCTATTAACAGCTGTTTTTCCCTGTGCTCAGCACAGTGCCTGGCACACGGAGGGCACTCAAATAGCTGACAAATGAATACTGTGGAAAGCAAGGAAATCTGAAAGAAATTCAGATTGGCTACCAATAATTGTTCACTGTCATTAAAATGATAATTTTCCATTTTCAGTCAAATTAGTGTTATTCTCTAAATCTATAAAACTTGTGACTTATGTTCCAGGTGTAAATACTTTTCTTTCCTTCTATAGCAGAGAAGGAGTAGCAATAGAGGGCAGTGAGAAGATGAGAAACTTCGCAGTAAAATAGCTCCACCCAGAAAGAAGTTGGCTTCCTGTAGTATGTCAATGTCCCAGGATGAAGTCCCTGTCCAGAGTCACCAGAGGGACTTGCCAATGGAAGGTCACTCTGATGAATGTCTCTGAGAAGGTCTCATCTGTAGTCCTGGGTCAAGACTGGTGGCTGACTCTATAAGCAGAACTAGCTCCACCAGATGAGCCTTGAATTATGCAGAGATCCAAGGAATAATGTTAAGCTGAGATAAATTATGTAAAGAAACATTGATTCTACAAGAGTATAAAAAGAAGGGATCTGGCCTAGACTTGCTGGATAGTCACAAAAGGTAGGAATGAACATGGAGAGTAAAGGGAAGAAGATGTCAAGGATAAGGATCTGTACTCCATAAAGGTACGGATGATGAAGCTATTGCTTCTTGAAAAAGGACCAAGCATGGAGGACTAAGTGGACATGTTTAGTAGTCAACTGAATATGTGCCTTTGGAACTTAGAAAGATGTCTGGGATGGAGACCTAAAATTGGTAGTCACTGTCATATCAAAGATAAAGTCATCGGTTTGTTTGGACTTTCTAGCAGGGGACTACAGTTACTAGAATATCCTTAACTGAAGAAGAATCCTCCTCTACTGAGGAAGGTCATCCTATTCATCACAGCTTCAGGGGGGAGACACACGGAGCAGTAAGGGAAGAAGGGGACACCTGCTTGATCAGCCAGATTGGCCTATGCAACACTGGTGATCAACAGGGTGACAGATGTTGCTGGCAGATCACCCTCCTCACATTCTCAAGTCACTGGTTACACGAGATTGATAGGGGAGAAAGTATGGAGGGAAAAGAAATGACCTAGAACCAGTCTTAAGAAGCTTCATTATTTAATGAGTACACAAGAGTAAAGAGTAAAGCAGCGGAGAGGCAGAATGTGTCAGGGATAAACATTAAGCAAACCTAGTAGTATTAACAGTGTTCACACATCTTGTTTATACTTACAGTGTATTCCATAGTACCATGGGGCTTCTGAACCACCATCTTCTTCTCTTTTTTATCATGTGTTTTGTTTTGATTGTCATCTGAAGAATAAATTGTATATAAATGAATAATTTCATTTTTAAGAATTGAAGACAGGAAAAAACTATATTATATGAAAACCCACTTTCAAGTCGACTAAGAAAAAAAGACACTAATAGATAAATGAACTAAGGGCACAAATAGACCGTACTCACAAAAGCATACTATTTACCAACGAGCACCTGAATAAATGATTAACATTAGCTATAATTAAGTAAAAATGAGGTAGTTTTTATAGTTATTAATAGTTTAAATGGTAATGTATAATGTTTATGAAGTCAGAGTAAAACCAGTATAGTCATGACATAAATGATGCATAATGTAAACCAGTACAGCCCTTTTAGAAAGTGATTTGGCAATATGTAGCATTAGCCATAAAAACATTCGTTCTCTGACTCAGCAATCTTTCTCCTATAAATTTACCCTAAGGACAAATTCAAAAGAAAAAGACACTACATAACACAGCATATGGTTATTAAAATGTTATTTATAATAATGAAAACTTGGAAAGACCTATACATCCAATAATATATTAAGTTGGACCACAGATTTTGCTTTTTTTTGGGTCAAAAATGGCCATTGGCATTTTTGGGAGCTGAATATGATATAATATAACTGCTATGGTTAAATACATCTCAGTATATTAATCCATATATCAAAAACCATAGAAATATACTGCAAAAAAATTTAAGTGACAAAAAGAATATAAAATTGAATTAAGCATGAAAGGATGTTCCAACTTATATGTGATCTGAAAAATGCAAATGAAAGCCATGTGTCACTTTATACCTATTAGCCTGGTGAAATCAGAAATCTGCACAGTTCTAATTTTGATAGAAATATGAACTGCTACTAGGAATGTACGCTGGTTCAGTCATTCCAGATAATTAAGTATATATATACAGCTCATAAGACCCAGCAGTTTAACTCACAGATACACACCTTCTCCCAAGAGGTATATACTTTATGTACACTTTCCTACTGTAAAGCCTAAGACATGCTTCCTTCTTTCCATATGTGCACAACCTTCCATAAGCTGTAGTTATCTCTGGTCCCAATGGGGAACACTACTTTAAGCCACCAACACATGGGAGTTTACATCTTGTCCAGCTGCGAAAACAAAAAATGTGTGCTAGCTGAACCTTTCAGGATAAATTTAACTACGTATGCTGGAATTAGTACAAAAATTATCTTCCATTGGTATAGGTGGGTAGGCTAGAAAAATGTCAAGCATGTAATATTACTAAAAGAAAAAAAATATATCTTCGCTTTAGAGTCTAAGATTTTGAGATCTTGGAGGTAATAACCATGATGTACCCATCTTTGAATGTCCTGTGCCTTAATATGATACCTGGTATATATAGTTGAATAAACTTCCTGGTATATAGCAATGAGCTTGATGTGTTTGATTGTAGGTAACACTTTTTTTTTCACTGATTTAACATCACACTGGGCAAAGCATATGCACGCATCAAAGCCACAAATCAAACACCACGTTTTACAGTCAGCTCAGTATGGAAAGCAGAGCAGCAACTGGCAAAGTATAAGCATCTAATTTAATTGGCTTCATATTATTATAGCCCAAAGTAAGGTTTTACAATGCTTCCTAAAGACTTTTTTGCAGTGAGCTGTAAAGAAGGCCAATTATATGTCTCAATGCATGAAGTCCTAAGTGTCTTACCAAGACGTGTCCTGCAGCACACAGTCCGCAGAGCACTGGAGAGGTTTCTGGCCCTGGAGAGAGCTAGGAAGACACATGTGCTGCCGCTGGAAAGGACCGCTCTGCTGCACTTCAGGATGCGGCTCCACCTCCAGTGTTTTAGGTGAGGACTCATGACCATCCCACGGTTGTAACTGTCTCTCAGTGACACTGACACTTCCACTTTCAGCTCCAGGCCTCCTCATAGGCCTTTATACCTGCCCGAATCCTGGCCCTCCCTCTGTTTACAGGAACCTGAGGCAAATGATGTAAACGTATCTACTGCCAGAGGGCAAAGCTGGCCAGGTGCTCCTCAGAAGCCAGTCCGGCTGTATGAACTGCATCTCAATCCAATAAGGAAGTACTTGTGACTAAACCGACAAAACCCCCAGAGGAATGAAACACAAGCCCTTCAGCCTAGCCCACTTCACGCTGCATCAATCCTGGAGGCGGGAGCTGGAATGAGGAACCTGCGTTGACCTCAACCCAAGCCCATCTTGGTGTCCTGCCACCTCTGTTCTCATCCCGTCAGAGGGCCTAGAGTGCCCTGAACACAGGCTCTTGGCTGCTGCATCTGAGAAGATCACAGACACAAGTGCACTGAAAGAAGATTCCTCTCTCCGTGTGCTTCAAGATGAACAGAAGGTGCCACCCAGCAGGATGCCTGGGGCCTGGAGGGGCGTGACGGCCGGATGTGAAGGAAGCCCTGGTAGTGGTGATCCCTGAAGAACAGAACCTAAGGAAGGCTTACATTTAAGGAATGGAAAAAAAAAAAAAAAGCAAAAGAAGGGGTAAAAAGTAATCAGAGAGATAAGAAAATGAACGTAAGGTCACAGAGGCCATGGAAAAACCTTAACGGGAGATGTTGTTGACACTGTCAGATGCTACACAGAGGCCTAGAGACGCAAACCTGGGAATGGATAACTGGATGTCACAGAGAGTTCCTGAAAGTGCAGGGGGCTCAAGACATGGTGCCAACCCTATCAGTAGAGGAGGGGTGAGATCATCTGCTAAAACTAAAGGGGTGAAGACAGGGCTGGGGGAGTAAGAGGTAGTGAAATTTGGAAGAGTTGCTAAGGCAAAGATAAGGTTTCAATAATGTGAACATTAAAAGCTACACAACGAGAAGGGTTCACTCAGGGCTGGGGTCTCAAGACCAGGGTGACAGTCACGTAGAGTAAGCAAATACACCACCGTGGTGGCCACCTGTAGAAGACGCACGGAGCTAGTGGTGGGTGGGGAACAGAGAGATGCTGGAGGAGAGAACAGCATGGTAAATCAGTTTCCTATTGCTGCTACAACAAATCATCACAAATTTAGTGGCTCAAAAGTAAAAATAAACACAGATTTATTATCTGGACAATTCTGTAGCTTAGAAGTCTGGCACTGGTCTCACTGCTTTCTTTCTGGAGGTGCTAGGGGAGGATTGGTTGCCTTGCCTGTCCTAACCCCTGGAAGCAGGCTACTTCCTTTGGCTCAAAGCCCTTCCTCCATCTGCAGAGCCAGCAGTGCAGTCCATGTCCATCTCTCACTGCCACTTGTCTAGCCCTCTCTCTACCATCACCCTCTTTCACTTTTAATGACCCTTGTGATCCAGGCAGATCTCCTTAAGGTCAGCTGATTGGCAACCTCATTCCATCTATGACCTTGATTCACCTTTGCCATGTAACCTAACGGGTTTCAGGAATTAGGCCATGGGCATCTTTGGGGGGCGACTACTCTGCTTACCACAAATGGAGAACAGATTTGTGAGAAAAGACAAGAAAAGAGGTTGAGATTCAAGGAGAGGATTTTTGAGGATTCAAGTAGTGATGTCAGATGTGGACAGAGAGTGTGCTGGGGGGATGTTACGGAATGCAGGACAGGCTGGATAGTCCAGATCTGAGAAAAGCTGGCAAGAATGAGTCAATACTAATGTCCTTCAAGCCTGAGCATCTGGCTCCTGTCACAGACCAGTGGGGAAAGGATGAAATCAGGACACTGGACATGCTTCATTATGGTGCTTGAAAACAGAAACGAAAGAGGCACCTGTGCACTCCCTGGATCTTGATTCCATAATTTCTATAGATATAGGAGGGACAGAAAGAAACAGTATATACCCTTTTTTTCCTGTTATTATCAATTACCTGAACAAGCACAAACAGAACTTTTGAAAATTATCAGGTTTTCAAATTATATCAGGACAAAATCTGTGCTGGGCTAACACTTACTGAGTGTATGCGTCTCCTTCTTTCCTTATTCCCCGTGAACAATCAACTCTCCCCGCTCCACCTGTCTCTATGATAAGGGTGTGTGAATGGGTTATGTGAGGCCAGCAGCACAGTACCATCAATACCTCTTCTAAAGAGAGAGGATGGTTTCCATGGCATCCAATAGAGGCAAAAACTGTTTGTGTCTCTCTAGATTTTCCTCAGAAAGGGGCATCCTGATTTATGAACAGGAGAATCTGTCTCCAGTGAAAGGCATGCCCCTATACTGGAAACTGATGCTATGACAGTTTGAAGATATCAACCACGCAATCAGATCATGTGCCATCTCCTTTACGTCACCAAACATCCTTCTGATTACAATTTGCTTTAGGGCAAAATGAGCTAGGTTTGACTGGAACCTTGACACGTTTTCATAGCTATGTGACGCTAAGCAAGTTACTTGAAATCTTTGTGCATTGCTCTCCTCATCTATAATGAATTACTATCTCATAATGTTGCTGAGAAAATTAGATGATGAATAAAGTGTTAATCTCAGAGTCTGGCACAGAGTAACTGTAACAAATGCTATTACTTGTAATGATAATAAGTAACATAAGTAAATAGAAATTTGAATAATGTTAAAAAAAATTATAAACCATGAGCAAAAAGGTTTCACTCCAGAAATGCAGTAGTGATATAACAGTCATATGATTACTGTAAACTGTTTAAAGGAGAAAAACCATGTCTGATCACTTTAATACATGCCCGAAAAGCATTTGATGAAATTAAACAGCCATTATATTTTTAAAAAGTACAAAATGAAAAAAAAAACAAAAACACCCAACTGTTAGAAAACTTAGAGTGAGCTTCCTTTAACATGATGAAGAATTTTTAGTTATTTTTTGATATTCATTAGAAATACGCTTCTAAAACAGCAATGTAACACTAAAGAGTGTGTATATATATCTATATATCTCAAAAGCAACTTTCCCATAGGAATGAAACGGAATGACTTCATGATATCACTTTCAGGTTTCCAGTAGCTGGTTAATTATGGGACAGAGGACTGGTGAGCCCCTGTCCCCAGCTTTATGGAAGAAAGATTCCAGGTGAGCAGAAGGAAAGATACCCGCAGGCACTGCAAAAGCTCCACCCTCTTCCTTTAGTTCCCATTGTGCAGTGGAAGGCAAGTGCCTAAGAACAATTCCAGCAAAGCTTTTAAGGCTTCTGGGCATGGTATCTACCACATCACTGAATTACAACACAGAGGCCAACCTAATGTGACGTGAGGCCAGACCACTAGTATTTAACGTCATGAAGAAAAAACTTTGCAGTGGAGATAAAAGCAGAAACACTACAAACATAATGGAGATAGTTTGGAAACCCCGAGGATGAAGAGGCAATCCCTGCCATTCATTGGACACTACCTGGCACAGGCACAGAGCTGCAAAGCAACAACTGCGCACAAATGCACTACAGGCACCCACATGCACATCAGTGATCTCTTGAGAAATTGAGCACTAAACTCTCCTGAAGTGTACTTGTATAAACTCAGATGAGCTTTTATATCAGAAATCAGAAGCAATTTTTTTTTTAAAGTAAAACACTACCAATATTACTTTAAGATTTATACCCAACATGTCTGAAATCTCCAGACAAAGCAACAGGTAAGAGTTTTAAATACAAAAAAGAAATAAAAATGTGATTATTAGCAGATGAAATTTCTACTTATAGAACCAACATTATCTTAAAAATGTTAAGAATTCATAAAATTTTTCAGTAATACATAAGAGTATCCAAAAATATTTTTAAAAGATAAGTGAGGCTAGGAACACTCTACTGATGTTAAAACACGTGATTATGAAGCCACAGCAATCAAAACATTGTCCTGATATAACTAAAAAATAGAAATTTAGTGTAAAATAAAAGCACCATTACAAATCAGTGAGAAAAGGCTGTTTTTTCCCATAAATATCATGTAACGTCCGGTTAGAGGGGAGGTTTTGGCATCACACAGATGTGAATGAGAGTCCTGGTCTGCCCCTTGCTCAGTGGGTGACCTTGGCAAGTAACTTGACTTGAGCAAAGACAATGACAGTTTCCCAGTGTGTACAATGGGGGTGCTATGGACTCCAAAAGGTTACTGTAAGGACTTGAAAAGGCAATTCAGAAAAAGCACTCTGTGATGTGCAAAGTAAGGGCCTTGAAACTTTAAGGATTATCAAACATTGGCTAAGATCTGGAGAAAAGTTTAGGCCATTCTCAAATCAGTGCACATGGATTAAAGATTTAATTAGTAAAAACTAAAGTCATAAATGTCTTTGAAGAAAATATAGGACTTGTATTTGCTTCAAAAAACAATATTCTCTACTGATGATGCATACATCTCAAATCATTGTCCTGACAAAGTAAAAAGTGCAATTAAAATATTCAGTACTGTTATTTAGCACTTTAAGGGTAACTTCTGGAAAATCTAAATTATAAGCTGGTTACAATAGAAAAAAAAAAGATGTGTCTGGGAAGAATAAACTTTGTACTCCATACGAACTTTGTATTTCAACCTCTGACACAGAGGAAAATGTCATAGAGTACATGCCATAGCAAGAATGGACTAAGACAATGGACATACATAGGTTTGATTCATATGAAATTGGCTTTTATATTCCCTATATTTTCTTCTAAAGTGTAAATTTGCCCAGTTAGGTCCATTTTCTTATAAAAAGCCATTTTGAAAAGAATATTTTGGACGATGGAAAAGAAGGTAGGAAGGAGAAAAGACGCAACACCAGGCGTGAGGAAGAGCAGAAACAACCTACTGGGGAGGAGTGTCCCCTGTGGGCGAGATGCTTTATTTCATGTGTCACGATCACAGAGTTAGAGTCTTTTCCCCTTGCACCCTTCCCAGCTTACCTCGAATTTGATTTCTCAAAGCTTAAAAACAATGACCATATTTAGCTAATCCGCTGTCTTATCCTTGGCCCAAACCACATTTGCGCATTTCTCTTACAGTGAGATTTTTTCATAATGCAAGCAAACAAGACAGAGTAATCAGGGAACGAGATTTGTATTATGCAGACCATTGTGGTTATAATGGGACCAGACTCTGAGCTCAAGCTCATAGGTAGCACGATAGGTTAAGACACAGTAGCTTGGTTCAGCGACTGTACCTTTCTGTTCCACCAATGACAAGAAAATACGTGTTAAGGGGGAGTGCCGGGGCTGTGAGAGGTCAGGGCAGGAGTGTCCCTTGAGCCAAAGCTGGTGTAATCACAGCGAGGTCCTCAGGGGTGTTTGTTTCAGAGCTACTTACTTGTAGACATTTCTACTCCCTAACTACCAGAATTTCTAAGGAAATATAACTCTGAAATTCCGGACTATAAATCCATTTTTCCCTTTGCAAAATATTTTCTATAGAACAAGGTTTACCACATTGTTGATATTTTGAGTTTTTGCAAACAGTGTGGATGAAAATGTCAACAGTGATACTGTTGAAACTAGAGCAGAGAGAAAAAGCAACAACAGTCTCTGGAGGCCCAAGAATGGCCCAGAATCTCCTCTGGAGGCTTACAAAGCTTCCAAGTCATGAGAAACAGAAACTTTTCTCTACCCCATGGGGCTGTTTTATGTCTCAGGTGTTCACTAACTGCTCAGAATGGCAACCAAGAAATCAGGTTGTTCAGATTATAAAATAGGAATAAATGCTGTGGGGCTGGAGGGTCTGCAGCATTTGATATTTGGATATTTGGACTTCCTTCTATTAGGGTGCTTACTCTCTTTGCTCTCTTTCTGTTTCCATTTCTCAGTATTTGTTAATAAAACTAGTTAATTACTACATAATTGGGAGGTGTCAGATCTTGGGTTTTAAGAATTATGGTGCCTTTTACATTCATGCTTATGACCATAATTACAATGATTATGTATTTTTAATTTTATGTTTAATTAGTTACAGTGCTCACTACCAATTCTTTCATAAAATGACTTATTTATACTTCAGGCCTAGATTTGGACATGTCTCAGAAAAGAACATCCCTCCCTCTCCGTTAATTTGTTTCAGGCAGTCTATGACTCAAGACTTTCTGAGATCTTTTTTTTTTTTTTATTTCAGTATATTATGGGGGTACAGATGTTTAGGTTACGTATGTTTCCCTTGCCCCACTTCCCCCCCTTTCTGAGATCTTGTATGTCTGAGAATGTTTGGTTGTCTTTTGAACTTGGAAAACAACTTTCACAACGCAACTCTGAAAAAGATTTTAATTCCTCTGGTGTTCACTGCTATGGAGAAGTCTGTGTCTGACTCTCCTATTTGCTTCTTCGTAGGTAACCTTTAAAAAATTTTTGTCTTTACCATTTAGCCATTACCTGTAAACATATGCTACAGTTTATCAAAGTGCTGAGTTTCCCCCTTAATTCTGCCGAAATATAATGAGCTCTTGATTTCTACACTCAGGCATGAGTTTCAGTTTATAAAAGCATTCTTCTAATCAGATACTGCCTTTGATTATTGCTTCTATTATTCTGGCCTTTTTTCCAAGAACACCTTCTGAGCAAGTCTTCATTCATGCCTCCCATTTCTGTCATCTTCTCTTATCACCTTCATTGTTCAGCCATATTCCATGCATCCTGGGGATACTTTTCCAGTTTGTCCTGCTCACTGCCTAGGTGTTCACCGTATGACATCACTAAAACATCAATCTGACTGCCTTGACGGTCCCAAGAAGCACAGGCCTATTTCCATTCTGATAATCTCAATTTATCTTATACTCAAATCCCTTAAGCTCATGCTGCTTGATTAAAAAAAATATTAGGTTTTTGACATCCTATTTCCCCATGAAAATCCATTTTAATTTTGAATTCTTTGATTTTTGAGATCTGAAGTACCAGAATGATCACTACTTTTAAATAGAAGAGCAAGTCCATTCTACATTTGTGACTTTACCTATTTATGTTTGGAAATTAACTTATCAAAATAATATAACCTTGGCTTTCTGAACTTGCTATGTGAAACAAAGACTAATGAAAGATATAAAATCTTCATACATGTGGTTAAACAAAACCCTAAGAAAAAGTAATCTATGTATGGAAAAGTTTCAGGGTTGCTTGTGGGAAATAACTCAGTGGTTAGTTACTTTCATGTTATGAAAAACAAAAATATATAGCAAAGGAAAAGGAGAGAGTTATATTTGTTTTTTCTTGGCAAGTTTCTTTTGAATTCAGGAGGGAAAACTATGATTTAAGATGATTAATACAGACATTACAGATTTATTACTGAAAGCTAAATTCATTCTTTATAATGCGGAGGTTCTGCTTAAATAAATCTGACTATGATAATCACAAAACTAGCCATACTCCTATTTAAGTCGTTTGTGCTTGTTACTGTTATGGCCTCGCAATTACAATTTTCTTAAAATTTCTACTTTACTATAAAGGATTCTTGGCATTAACCTTTTATGTTAGAACATTACACAGTCACAATAATGTATTTTATTCCAATTTAGGCTTGCCTCCCTTATATATAAAATGTCTCCATCACTTTCCAATCTTATGACTGCACAGCTATGTTTAACTAAAGAACTTCCCTACACTGAAATGTTACCCATGTTTGTAAAATTCCCATTCCTATCTCCACATTCTTAGAAGCAAAGAAGTGCACCATTCTAAGATTAAGGAAATGCAGCCCTTTAACATAAAAGTATCCTGTGATATAATTCATGCCAATTTAATATATTTTGACACTGTACTACAGACCAAACATTTTTTTGACACATTTTATAAACATCCCAACATGCTTGTATCAAATTTAAGTTAATAGCTAATATTGAAAAATATATTAGGATATGTTATTACCAAACAATTCCTTAAGAGTTTACATAAATAAACAGAATAAATGAAAAAGGAGTCCTCTATATATATTAGTAAATACAAATGCAAGCATAGAAGGGTTGAGTTCACTTATTCTAGAAGCTTTTGTTGATGCTTATTAAGTGCCAGGTGCTGTGCTAGGTGCTGGATCTAGATTTATCTGGTGCCATCTGCTTCAGTGTAATTACTACGCTTCCTTTCTCCTACTCTCCTTTCAAAAATAAAACATTTTTAAAATCAGTACCATGTTGCTACAATGAGGCAACTCTAGTGACCCAATCGTTCCATGACATCCTTTATCACTATCTTAAGTGTCGTGTTCTTCTAAGTGTCAGGAGACAGCAACGGATTATTATCCAAGGCTTAAGCGAGGCACAGACAAGCCTAATCGAACAAGTGAAAACATTTCCTTTTTAAAATACGCTTCTTTAGCTCAGGCAGGTAATGTAATAGGTGTGGAGTAGATACCTACGAAAAGTAATTACTTTCTTGCACATTGCTTATGGAACTTTATATCTGTCTAATGTTCTTTTTGCAAAGCCCTTGCCTTTACTATTTCGTTTTCTATATTTCCTGATTATAAATATTAAAAATAACTATACAATGTGTAATATGCAAAAAAAGAAAAAAGAAAGAAAACAAACTTCCTTTCTGTACCCAGGAAAAACCAAATATCAACATATTGTCAAATATCCTTGTGGACTTTTTCTTTATACATATGTTATCATTTGTTGTTCAGTAATGTTTCATTTTGACTCTCTCTGTGTTCCCTGAATTACCTTTTTTTAAACATATGGATTCAGCTCACACCTGGAAGCAGCAATTTGTAGGCCCTTCACCTGAAATCTAAGTCCCTCCAGACAAATTTACTTGGCATCTCAAAAACATCTCCAAACACAAATTCATTACCTTCCTTCCTCCTTGAGCTTCCTAGTCTGTCAGTTTTTTGCTCTGTTCCCTTTCTCCCTCACACACCACACTGGTCACCAAATAGTGCCATCTCTGAGAACAAAATCTCCCTTCTGTGTGCCCTTTCCTGCATCCTCCGTGTCAGACCAGTCAGCCTGCCCTTGTCCTGTCATCTTCGTGGCAGAGTTAATGGAAACAAAAACGTATAGCAAAGAAAAAGTAGGGAATTTCATTTGTTATTGAAATTCTCCTCCACCGGCTCCCCACAGGCTACAGGATAAAGTCCAAATCCCCAGCAGGCCAACAAGATCCTCCCATTTTCCTCTCTCTTCTCCAGCCCTGACTAGAGCCACCAAAAGCAGCAGAGAACTGGACCTGAGACGATCTGTAACTTGAGGTCTGAGGCTCCCCCTGGTGGCAGAGAACAGCATCCTGGGCGGGGAACCTCCAGAATACACCAGGCAGACCCTCCCAGACCAAGCAAACCTGCAGGGATGGGAGTTTGTCACCCACATCAGATTTGGAAAGGGCAAAAGAATACTGAATTCAATGGCCCACCCAGAGGTTTTATCAAAGCAGTGAATTCTCCTGAGGAAATGCCTCAAACTTCCAAACTAGTTGTTAGCATTATCAGTTTTGAGAGATGACATGCTATAAAGGCATTTCTTTACTTATTGCTACCAAATAAAATTACAAGATAATTCTTACCCAATGACTAACTGTCACATATATCCTTCCAGAATTTTCATGAAATTCAAACAAATAAAAACAGTATTCATTCATCTATGTATTAATTCTTCCCTTCAATGCACATTTAAAGAGCACGTGTAATGCTGTGGATACTACACAAAGCCAATGCTAGAGGCTGAGTCACCCCTCCCTGTACATAGGGAATCAGATAAATCCATGATAGCAATGCATAAGGGAAGTTTAACCTGGACAGGGACAGGGACAACTTCCCAGAAGGAATGATGACTGAGCTGATTTGGTTATGCTAAGTCACAGTGGGTAAGGGAAAAAGTGAAGGGCATTGTTTTGGTATTGTGAAGACCTGGCATTACACATTCAGCAGAGTACACCACATTGGAAAGCTATCTGAATGCAGCAAGAATTCGGGTGTAAAAGATGATGTGAAATGCAATTTTCCTTAATCTCCTTCCTCTTTTTGGAAATAAGGGATAACGCACAATACTTTAAATTTTAGGAGAAAACTTAGTAACAACACAAGTCTCTTTCCATTGGTTAACAGTTATAGCTTTTTATAAAATACTGGATGGTTTGAGATTAAAAGCATCCATTAAGATATGTAATACCTTATACAAGCATCTTAGCCCACTGTAATGCTACAAACCACATACTTTCAGCTGCAGTTAGCTCATCTGCCTGTGTGGGAGCAATGTCAGCAAGGCAGCCCTCATTGCCAATTCAAAAACAGTCCATTTTATCTTTAGAGCACTGTTTAGAAAGTTACATTAAGCAGGGACACAAGATATGTCTCCCAGTAACTTTGGCATTAACTTGGAGACCAAGTTTAGGGCCCTCCAGAACCAGTCTGATTGCTCTGCTACAAGACCACATTTCATACACTGTATTTGCAGTATGTTCTCAGAGACCTCCCTCAATTTTCTCTCCCTTTGTCTAGCAATCTTGAGTACGCCATAACCTGTGTGCCAGCCACGTCAAGTCCTTTCTACTGATACCCTTTATTTATTTTATTTGCATTCACTTTGGAACACACTCCAGACCTGTACATGATAGGACAGTAGGAGTGAGATGTGTGATCCAAGTAAAGCTAGTATATGCCAACTTCTGCTAATGCAGTTTCAGATACAACAGTTATTCTGAGAAACTATATAACACTGTGGACTCATTTAAGATTCCCTTTATCTAAAACTCCCAAGTGCTTGCTTTTTCTTTTTTAACTGACAGATGCTAGGCCATGTCTCCTCCGTTTTCTATTGCCAAAAAGTGCAGCCATTTCTATCAACGTGTTCATGGATATGTCTATATACATTAAGGAAAATACATATTTCTCATAAAGGGAAAGTGACCATTCATTAGATGCATTTTTATTTGCATGCAATGTGTCCTAGGGACTGTGTTACATTCTGGGAACACAAAGTTGAACAAGATAACATTATTTCATTGTGATCCCTTTATGTGAGATTATGTATATAAAGCAAGAGCCCAGGGCATGTAGTAGCTGTTCAATAAACTGTTATTCGTATGATCACTTACAACTTATAGTCTTTTAAAAATTCTTAGAGATTTCTAAAATGAAAATACTATAATAGGGGCACCAATACTCACCAATACTATAGTATCTCTTTAGTTCTGTACGCCTGATCTCCTTTAACTGATTAGTTTTTCTCTTTTTTTTCTCATCAGTAATATATTCCTCTTCCACAGCAATGTTGCACTTGTCTTGCTCTAAAATGACTGCATTAGCATCTTCTTTCCCAGTATGAGTCCTCGCAGCTATAGCTGAGGCTGTTTCTGCATTTTGTTTGGCTTGTTTTTTCTTTTTCAATCTGGGAGTGAAGAATAAAAGGAAAAACATTGGAGAAATGATTTGCTGGTAGGAATATTAATTTCATGCAGTTGGGCTTTGAAAACTAATTAACTGATATAGGAAACACTTTCTTTATAATATTGTTCATTACCTTTTCCTGTTATGTTTTCCTTTTCTAATCATTTACACATTCTTATGTGGAGATTTGTGGCCTTTAATTTTATATCCTCAATACTGTGTCTCAGAAAATTAATGGGAAATGCTCTAGGCCTAAGGAAAAATGAGATTCTTCTATAGGTTATTAAATGCTGAATATTTTTTAAAATCAAGATATACACTAACCTTACTATAATACCATGTTTGAGGATTACATTTAAAAAAAAAAGTGCTCTGGTTTTCAGTGTTACATTTGGACTGGTGGGCAAGCACATTTGTAAAAACAAGTCCTTTATAAATGGCTTACATGCTGATTATAAAGATTTGGCAAGGTGTGAACTGCATCAGGTCTGCATAACTCTTTTCCTTTATACATATGACAATAGTACTGAAAAAAGGGCTGATTTTCCTGAGATAGAAAATGCTATAATGACAAGATATAATTAGCATTATGATTTCTAATAGTTGACTGATACATTACTACCCTTTTGATGCTTTCTTTACTCCTGAGTCAAGGATGAGTAAGAGATGAAGTTTATCATAATTCACTGAAATCCAATAATTAAAAATATTTTCCGGCCGGGCGCGGTGGCTCACGCCTGTAATCCTAGCTCTCTGGGAGGCCGAGGCGGGTGGATTGTTTGAGCTCAGGAGTTCGAGACTAGCCTGAGCAAGAGCGAGACCCCGTCTCTACCAAAAATAGAAAGAAATTAATTGGACAGCTAAAAATATATAGAAAAAATTAGCCGGGCATGGTGGTGCATGCCTGTAGTCCCAGCTACTCTGGTGGCTGAGGCAGGAGGATCGCTTGAGCCCAGGAGTCTGAGGTTGCTGTGAGCTAGG